>SATY01000706.1:0-19550 GCA_004335155.1 Ascochyta viciae
CAGGCGCTAGGAATGTTTAAGGGCTATTTATTTGTCTAAGGGGGTGTAGAGAGTCTAGAAGGGATAGAGTAGCTTAGGTTACTGCTTCTAAGGTAATCTATAACAGATTTTTAGGCAAAAAGGAGCGTGTTTGCGTTGTGAACATAGACAGCATAATCGCAAGTTAGAGACGTGTAGGGGGATAATTGCTAGCTAGGCATAGCTTTGGGGGTTGATTGTTTTTTGTATGTTGTTGTTTAGATAAACTAGCTTTGATACAGATGCGCTTTGCCGTAAGGAGGTGTTTTAGTTAGACTCAAAATCAATGATATGTTTTATTAAAGAACTAGTGCTGATTGATACCCCTGTGACGGTGCTGGTTCGTGGCGCAGATAAGTGCCTTCTCAAACACTAGTCACAAAATTGAAACACAAAACAGCCAACAGCCGGAATTTTTAATGTATAATAGACTAGTTATCTAGTAGATCTTGTTACTCTATAGTACATATTGCTAGCTTACTCTATATAGATAGAGTCTAAGATTAATGTTAATCTATATTATTCTATTCTTAATCTAATTAGGTCTGTAGTGCTTCTTTATAACTATGTTGTAGCTCCTTATCCTAGTAAGCTCTGTAACTCTCTTCTAAATTATTCTTATATAAAACTGCTTATTCTGTGTTCTAGAGGAGGTCTATGTTAGGACTAGACTCTGCCCACCTAGCCACAACAACCAAAAGGTACGAATAGTCACTCTGATAGTGATAACGTGGCCAGAACAGTACTTATTGCCAACTAGGTTAGAGGTGGTCGCTGCCACATGCCTGCCTTGGCCCGGCTTTGCTACTTGTCGTAACAGTCTACACCTTTACTACACTAGTGTCCTTAGCAAGATCCTGCTAAGAGCGTCCTTTCTCTTTAAAAGGGGCCTCTATAATGTAGTTAATAATAGCGTTAATATTAGAGTTTGTAAGCTAGCGTGGAGCACCCCTAGTATCTCCTTTATTACTATTCTAAGCACAGTGATAGCGTCTAGATTTAAGTATATCTAATAATGTAGATGTAGCTATTCTAAACACCTCCTTAATCTCTTAGAGATTGCAAGGCAATTAATATTGTTAATAGAAGTAAAGCACTTCTATAATAGCTAAGCGCTAAGGTGTGTGTAATTAAGTAGGCTTCTCCTCCTCTAACAGCACCAAATCTTGTAGAGGCGTCTCAAAGTATCGCTGCAGGCGTCTCTAAGGCACTTTAGGCATGTTTAAAACAATTAAGCATTCACAAATAGAGCAAAAATAGGCCAAAATTATAATATTTAGAGAACTATCCTTTGGTGGGCGTGCGCCCGAGCGCCGGCGCGGCACGGCTAATATCCGGGTATTTCGTTCGGACGAGAGCCCTGAAGCAAGAAGAGCGCCAGGACAAGAGGTCAACCCATAGATCGAACTCTGGCCGTTTCTCACAGCTGGAAATGAATTACCAAAAAAAAAAAGGTAATTAGCTTCTCATTGATCTACCGTATGTGTCAGAGAAGATCGATTGTGAGATTATTCAAGAAAATCACTGAGCGTGTCATCCAATGCACTACCTCGCTCGGATTGGTGGCCGGCTAATGTCCCAACTGCAGCAGGAGCGTTATGCACGCTCATTCGGATCATTGGACAGAAAACCTGCAGATTGGGGTGGAGGACCGTGCAGAAAGTGGGCCGTGTTAGATGGGCGCTTGGCAGCCAGCGGCCCACTGAAGATTTGGAGGCATCGTGTGGGGCGGCATCGCGGCTAGCCAACTGTTCTCCCCATTCAATTGGGTATATATAATTTAATGTTTAGCAATACTTCGCCTTCGGGCATTTGGTCAATTTGAAACGATACAGAGAAGTAAGTTCCTCCCTTACCATTTTACCAAAGTCTTGGAAATGGCCCCTTCAAGTCCCCATTTTACCAAGCTCTCGGAAATGGCCCCTTCAAGCCCCCATTTTACTGAGGGCTCGGAAATGGCCCCTCTGGATCAATCTTTCTAACAAACCGCAGGATTAGCATGGCCCCTGCACTAAGGATGACACGCTCAGTGAGTTGCTCATCGAAAAGCCCTTCAGATAGTGCTAACAAACATTACAGATCAAAGAGAAGCTACCATTTTTTTTACACCAAAATTCAGTTGTTAAGAAATTGCCCGGAGTTCGAATCCTAGATCAACCAGATATCTTAGCGCATTTTTTGCTGAAGTATAGGTAGCTGCGCTAAGCGTGCTTTGCGAAACCCAATCAGCGGTAAAATTTTGCAAACAGAAAAGAGAGCTTGTGATAAGAATATAAATTACTTCTTGAATACAGCTTTGCGGCTGCCGTCCCACTGGGCATCCAGCTTGCCTGGGCACACGTACATGGCTGTTTGAGGTGCCACCTCACCCTCTTTCTTCTCGTTCTCGTTCTCGTATATGTCGAGGTCATCCTCGACGGTCGCTGGCGCGGCAGACGCGGCGAATTCGGCAGCTGGTGGCTTCTCGACGGTGCCTTGCTTCTTCTTCCTCTTCTTCTTCTGTTCACGAGCGCGCAAATTGCGCAGCTGTGATGCACTCAGTGGCCTGAAACTGGTTGAGCACACGTCGTAAGTCAAGGAAGACATAGTACAACATACACATCGGGGTCTCGGGCCGCCCACCGTCTCTTGTTTTCCTCGTCTTCCTCCCTCCTCACTGCCTTCTCGGCAAGGCGCGCTTGAGCGGCGTCGTGCATCTCCTTCTCCTTCTTCTTGTTCGCCGCCTTTGTGACGCGATATTCTTTCTGCAACAACGGTCAGCATCGTCTCTCAGCACAACAATGCAAAACAGGCGTCACTTAATTGAGCGTGATGAGCATGTTGAGCGTTTGGAGCACCAATGAGCTGGGATGTCACCAAATGAAGGTGCGGTGTCAAGTTATGCGAGCGACGGACTGAAAAGTCTCAAACAAGGACAGGGCAGTGAGGTGAAATAACTGACCCATTCTTGAGGCGTTTTCTTCGCCTCTTTGGCCGTAGCCGTTGGCTTTTCTTTCATTGTGAACGTAATCGATGTGTCTATCTATGTATAAGCTAATGTACAGTATGGTTGACCTGAGGACTACAACTTACTAGAGGAAGTTATGTGGACGCAGGGGCTAACACACGTCAGCCAACGGAGCAAAGGTCGGGGAGCGTGCCTCGTCTGTTAAAAACCGGCGGTGGCGCTGTCGGCCGGCCCAGTCGCTCGGTACTGAGAGTCAAACCGCGCTTTTAACGGGGCAGAAATTGAAAAGGAAGCCACGATGTTCGCCACTACTGATGGTCAGCACCCACACCTCGACGCCATCAGGCGGATCACTCATGATGCGAGAACTCACTCAATGCGCTCTTAAGAGCATCTTAAAAACCATGAAATTGGTAGATGTAATTGTGCCCATAAGTCTGGTCAGCATGGGGGAGACTCGAGGATTGCCACGTCGAGGTGCTCCTTCCTCCAGAGTAGAAAGCATATGTCAATGCTACGAGGTTTGCGGTGACTCCATCAGCTCATCTTGATGCCCTGCTTAATTCTTCTTCGCTCCATGCACTCTGACCATAAGCTTTTTTCGTCCCAATCCTAGCATTACCAGCTCTTGTTGTTTCTTCGAGTACTTGTTGTCACCATGTCGCACCCCACGCACCCCTACTACCTCCTTGACCACCTGGTGCGCAACGTACTTCCAGAAAAATGCCGTAATACTACCGTCCAAGCCTACTACCAGGCTCAGCTCAGTGATCCTGACGGCACTATTGAACAGTGTAAGGGCAAGCTGGCTGCTTGGGTGCTAGAGAGATGGGATAAGGGTAGCCTATGGAATTTTGACAAGTGAGAAGATGTGCATTGCCGTCGTCATAATTCTGACTTGCATTTAGGCTAAGGAAGCACGCGGTGTCAGAATACCCTCAACATGCCGCTGTGTACCTCGTTCTCCTCGAAGTTGATGAAAAAGAGTACCGTTATGCTGGCCAGTCCGAAGATGCGCATAGGAGGATTGTAGAGCAGCACGAGTCCACGACATATCGCGCTTCACACCCAAAATTCTTCTATTTCCTCCGCGAGCGTGCCACTCGCACGTTTTACCTGCTCCCTATTTCGGACTCTTCTCTTCAAGCCGGGCCTATGTTCAACATTCTCGAGCAATGGGCGAGCTTGATCTTCCGCGCCCTGCAGTTTTCAGAACTGCATAGTAATTTTTCGCTGGATACTTTGCGATTTGTGCCGAGCCCCGAATTGCACAAGGGAGTTGGTATTCGCGAGCCTTTGGCTCAAGGTTTCGCTTGGAACGATTTCCCGATGAAGGGTAGCATCAAGTACTCTCCCGATACGCTGAAAAGGGAGTGGTACGAGATCAAGCGGAATCAAACGGTTACTTCCCGCCGAGAAACTTTCTTGCGGGGCGACGTCTTCGATGGCTCGTTCTGGAATGCTCCTGGCTGGTACGGCAATGCCGACTATGAGTTCCAGATTTGGAGTGTGAAGCTTCGTGTCGGCAGGTCCTGGATTGACCGCTGTAGGGAAAATACCATCAGTGTGTGGTGTGACCTCAAGCCGCAAGGCGAAACACACCCGGAGTCGATCGTTCGTGGATTTAGTTTGCCGTCAAGATATGACGACCCAGCACGCAGGTTGGGCATCAAAATTTCCGGCGTTCGAAATGGTGATGAGAAGATGGGATGGTGTTGGCTGAAGATGGATGGCACCGCCGAGAAGAGTGTTCCTCGCCTGAACCGGCTCGTCGATTGGCTGGATGGCTCGGACACCGACATCCTTCGACCTCGACGCTGGTACCCTCACAACACAAGACTTGGTCGTCCAAGAAGTGGCTTTACCCTTCATCCCATAGATACTCCTGTCTGGCAGACACTGGTTTAGTAAATGTTGAAATCTCTCGAAGTTTCTTCTATTTGGCATCAATTCTTGGCGCTCGAAACCCTTAGTGGTATCGTTTGCTAAGCGTTGCTGAGGACTCTGTCCTTCCAGGTTAACACTCTGAAACCCGCAGGGGATTCTCTGTTTTAGCATCAGATTTCAGCATTCGAAACCTTCATTGGGGTCGTTTGTCAAGAACTGCTGGAAAGCTTCAACTTACCAGGTTGACAATCTGAAACCCGTACAGGTTTCTTTGGGTCGGCATTAGTACTGGGTGCTCGTAACCTTCGGGTATCGTTCACTAGGTGCTACTAGCGCAGAGCGATCTACGTTAGCCCGTTTAGGCGGGGGTTTTTTCGTTGATCATTCTCCTTCGGAGATGGGTTGAAGAAGATGCGCCCTCAACCTCGCGATGATCACCTGCACAGCCGAGGGGGAGACGTCGTGGGATTGCGGTGTCCATAATGGCAGTAAGTAGCCGTCCTCCTAAAAGGGCTAGGAGGCAAACACCTTCCGAGACCTTTCGAGAGATGCGAGCATGCATGGTTTTTGGTTTTCTAAGTCGCAACCACCTTAAATGTGATCACCATAACCGTTTGCCCTGGTGAAGTTCGAGCTACAAGAAGTGACGGGCTGATCCGAGAATGAGGGTAGAGCAGCCTCGTATGTTGCAGGAGAAACAGACTGCAAACACGCTTATTCTCTAGATCCTAGGAGCTAGTCAAGCAAGCACTGTTCAACATTTACCAAACTAACGGATTGGTAGAGGACTACAAGTCTCTTTGCATGGAATTCAAAACTGCTTGATCCTGGGTAACGACCTCCTGACTTAGTTGTAGACGCCTAGGACTGGTGGCTACTATAGCCCGTTTCTTCTGCAACATGAGAGGCAGCCATGTGTGCACTACGTAAATTTGCGTAAGCTGAACATCTGACGCAAAGAAGCACGCGGCTAGTTGGCAGGTAACAAGCAATGATCCAGATCCAGATGTCAGGGTATCTCTTCAATTGCGAAACGAATTTCGCCGTGTACGACGTGTTTGTCGTCTGCATGGTTGTGGCAGCAAAACTTCGTCAATGTTGCCCAAGAAATGTAAACGCTGCAAATCCCCCGTGTTGCACCCTGCACGATCCGTAGACACGCACTTCCCAACCCATGACCCATGAACCCCAGCCAAGCCCCACGCGCTTTTGATGAATGATGCGGAGAGTTGAGAGAAAGAAACATATGGCACCTGCATTCTATGTGCAGATGCTCGCAGAACGTGAATGATTCGTATCGCAGAATATACAAGAAGGTAGAAGGTGATTAAAAACCGTGCGTCAATCGCATACGGTCAGTGGAGAAATCGTGTAAATCGGAGTGTCAAGTTGATTTACATGATAATCGAAGGAGCTAACGCAAGTTAGTTAACGTCGTAGATGCGCATCGTGAAGGAAACTTACTGTCGACATTCTGCTTGATAGACTTGTGGGGCAAAACAGAACCACCGTTGACGTAGACCTCGTCGCCAATCGAAACATCGTCTCCAAGGACAGTCACGTTCTCAAGACGTGCCCACTTGCCGACAGTGCTGTTCCAGCCAACAATGGTCGACTTGACCCAGGCGTGGTCTTTGACACGGCTGTTCTTCAGGAGCACGCAGCGCTGAAGACGCACGCCGTCGCCAATGACAACGTTAGGTCCAATGGTAACGTTGGGACCGATGCGGCAGTTCTTGCCAATCTTCGCAGACTCGTCGATCATGACGTTGCCGCCGTAAACGTATGGCTCCGAGGTAGAGGTGAGGAGCTTGGAGTTCTTGCGCTGCAGCGACGAAAGATACAAGCAGGTACCGGAAAGGAAGTCCTTGGGCTGTCCCACGTCCATCCAGAAGCCCTCAAGGTCGAATGAGTGCAGACCGCCGTCCTTGCAAATGGCGGGAAAGGTCTCCTGCTCGATGGAGGTAGGGCGGAGCTCGATGCGGTTCAGAACGCTGGGGTTGAGGATGTAGATACCGGCGTTGATTCGGTTTCCGACAAACTCCACAGGCTTCTCGACGAAACGGTCGATTCTCGAGGCGTGGCTGGGTTTGTGTACGACGACACCGTATTTGGACGGCTCCTCGACCTTTGTGACGACGATTGTGCCCTCGTCGCCGTGCTGCTTGTGGAACTCGGCGAGCTGTGCGAAAGGGTATTCGCAGGTAACGTCGGCGTTGAGAACAAAGAACGGCGACTCGTCCTTGCCCAGAATGGCTTCAGCGAGCTTGAGGGGCCCAGCGGTACCGAGAGGCTCGGTCTCGACGGAGAATGTGATCTTGATGTTGTATTGCTTCTCGTACTGGCATGGCGAGTCAATTGCGCGTGCTTGAAACAGTGTTTTTGGCTGTACTGACCGTCTTCAGGGCTTCGGCCATGATCTCTGGGCGGTAGTTGACGGCGAGAACAACATCGGTGACGCCAGCAGCAGCAAGAGCCTCGATCTGGTGCTGGATCATGGGCTTGTTGGCGAACTCAACGAGCGGCTTGGGGTAGGTGAGGGTCTGTCGTGGGCGTCAGTCGTACTATTCAAGAAATCGCGGGGCTCCTAGACCAAGAACCGCTCTGCGCGTGGGGGAAAGCGTACGAGAGGCCTCAGTCGGGTACCGAACCCTCCGACGAGAATGATGGCTGTGATGATTGTGAGCTGCTTTCATTCGAGAGCATATGTGCCTGTGCTAACCCTTCATGTTGTTGTTGTTGTTGTTGGTGGTGGTGGTGGTGGTGGTGTGGGAGGAGACCGTGTGGAAAGTTAATGTGGAGGGGGGAAGAAAGCAATTGAATGTTCGACAACGAGGCCAGATGAACGAGAGACGGTCAATGTGGACAGCAAACAGAACAGCGCAAGATAGAGCGTGCAAGAGTATGAGCAGTGAAGGTCAAGGAGCGCAAGTGGTGAGGACAGCTGGACCTTATGAACTCTAGCCATCCCTAGCAGGTGGTCCATGCCAAGAAGGGGTCCATTAATTCCCCTTTCCTCACCAACCAAGACGTCTCCCTGGGCCACCACCCTCGTGTCGGTCTCCTAACGTCTCCGATCCCTTGCGACTGTTCTTCCGCTGTTCCTGATCGCTCAGCCTATCCGCTTCTAATTTCAGCACCGTCGTTGCGGAAGTTGGGGTGACATCGCAGCAGCAACGGCAAGGCGGGACCACTGGCTGCAACCCCGGCAAACCATCACGCCAGAAGCTCGCAGGATCTCGCAGCTGCAAGCGATGCATCTGGTCACTCCCTCTGCGACCCGGCACACCGCCTTGCGCGAGATCCCCTGAGATGTTGTCCACGTGCAGCTTCATGCCGAAATTAGACGCGTTCGAGATGGACTTGTTAGGTCACGAAGCGGAGAGCACCCGAGAACCCGCCCTTGCCAGCGGCATGTGGCTGTGCCTTCCTTGCCTCTTCCGGCAAAAGTGTAATGCGCATCTCCCAAAAGCAACACGCAATTTACCTCCTACAGCCGCTGTCAAGGTACATGTGATCGGTCTTGGAGGACAAAGAGACACTTTGCGACGTCTCAGTAAGCCGTGTTCCCACGGTACTCCCAGCCGTCCCCTCACAAGCTCCTCACAATGTTTGAAGCGCACCATCTTGATTACGACGCGCGTCGTATTTGCGTGGCAACCGACTAAATCCATCATTGCACTTACACACCTGATGAGCGCTAGACGATGTATTTTGAGCGACATCAGCTCGTATACCGACCCACCTCGTCGTCTTTACCATAACCTCTAGCTGTTCGGACATCCATCAACGAGAGCTGCAAGTCAATATGCAGCATCGATTTCTGATCAGCAACTCCGTTGCGCTCACGCAGTTCTTCTACCATGCTCTTCTCAGACTGCATACCTCCTCGCGAAACACATCGTGAACGTCTTTCGGCTTCTGAGGTGCCCTATCCGGCATTTCACCTTCAAGGTCAGAGCTCACAATACACGCTACAGCCGCCCAGTGGAGCGGTACTGCCTATACTGGCAAACTCATCGGACTGTGGGATGCTGAACGCTAACGCGTTGTGAATAGCATCCACATGTGCTTATTCCCGCAAGTACATGATTGCGATTGTGCTCAAGTCAAGTGTTGCGCAAGTTCACACCCGGTCGTTTGAGCAGGCGCAGCATTTGATCTGAATGTAGAAACTTGTGCTCTTTCTTTCGTTGAGCATCAAGAGTGCCGTTGTTCAAAAGATACAAGCAGACAACCCGCAGGAGTAAAAGGAGTCTGCGCCGCGGAGCGTGAATATTGTATTTCCTTTCACGGCAAGTATAGCAAAAGCCATGGAAAACTGGCCGCAGTTACTCCGTCTTCCAACCGGTCGCCACTTCCACCTCATCATCAATTTCCACGTTATCAGCCGGTTTCCTACGATGACCCGACCGGAGCGTCGCCTGTTCATCTGCCTTTCAAAGTTCCAAGTATGATGAGTCTGCCGCCAGACCCTCCCTTTATTCTCACCCGGTCAAAACCCTTTGTGCAACCCTCTCATGGTCACACAGAATCCTTCCAGGTCTTTCTTCGACGCAATTTCAAGGTCCCGTAAACTTGTACTCACTGGCGAATATCCAGTTACCCTTGTCGTAACGCCATAGGTCAAGACCAACAGCCTGTCCTTCTCTGACGTTCTGGAGCATCTCTTTCTCGACAGCCTGGAATGCGTCATCAACTTTTTTCTCCTCGTTGACTTTGTTCATGACCGTCCAGTGCGGGCGCCATCCCCCTTGATCCTGCTCGCTCAGATGGGGCATCCATTGCGATCTCAGGTCTTCATGTACCTGCTTCATCCTGTTGTACCCTTGTCCAACATTGACACCAACCCCTAAACGCATCCGGAAGGGTTTTCCAGTCGACACGAGGAACGGTTTCGTGCTGGCAGACAGCTGTGATAATCCATTGTCGATCGCCACGAACCGAGAGTCAGGAAGAGCATGGAACAATGTCAGATGAGCAGGAGTTCGATTGAGTTTCTTTGGGAAGTACTGCTCGCGCATCGAGTTCATTGGCTTTGCCAACGTGTCTGTCAGCTTGAGTGTGAGTACGTAGACAAGCTCTTCTTCGGACCCAGTGTTCGGCTTATGCTCATTACGGGTGACATGTTCGACCTTCTGCTGTCCTTGTCCATGGCCTCCCAGGCTCTGTCGAGGTGGACTTCTTGGCTTCTGAGCGCGGCCGTTGGAGGTAGGCTTTGCTTGGGTCGCAGCATCAACGCGTTGTTGTAGAGGCTGTCGTGGTGGCCCCCTTGAGCCACCGGCTGCTGCAGCGTAATTCATAGTTCCAGGTTTGCGCACAGTGAAACGAAGGAGGTGTCGCGTCTGATCTCTAAGCATATGAAGTACCATAGATTTTGTCAAGGTCACATCTGTCTTTCGTGTATTCCTAACTATTTTACAGAATTTAGAGGTCAATACGTCACCGACGGGCGCTAACGTCCGCCGCGCCAGACGAGGATCAACGCATCACGGTTTGCGACGCAAGCGGACGATCGTTTTATAAAGGTTGATTGAGAGTACGCCTCGGCTCGAAAGATGTTGAAATTAAACCACTCTGTACTATGTTTCCAGTGTAAACCTATGTCCTTCGCAGCGCCAGGGCCAGCCGTGCCCCTTGATCACACTCGTCAACAGAGCACAATGCAGCCAGCCTCAAAGAGCCAACGTACGGGTATCAATTAGTGACATCTGCTACTCAGATATCCGTCCCTTTACTATGTTTCTCCTTTTGTCGAACCTATCCTTTTTAGATCAGCGTCTGCTGATGACTTGCCATTTTCCACTCGTTTCCTTCCAAAACCCAAGCGCTTGAGCAAATAGCATTAAAAGACTCGTTCGCGCGCGTAGCCGCAACGCGGTAGTAGATCATAGCACTGTCTTTGCCGAGCGGGACAACTTCGTCGTGGCTGAGAGTGTAGTCGCTCCATGGATTGAACTCAGGGCCTTGGAGCATCTCGTGGACAGTTGGCGAAGAGACAGCGGTGAGAATGTAATTGCCAGGGAATATCATGACTGGGTTGCTTGAGAGCAAAGGAAGTAGATCCTTGCCGGCACTACACAGTGCAGCCCAGGCGCGGTGCTCAAGGCTACAGACTGCTGCAGTGAGCGAGGGATTGGTAAGTGTTGGAGCTGCCATGTCGGTGTGTCGTCGCAGTGGTGTGATCGGGCAGTATACGTGAGATGTGTTTAGCTATGTGCAGTGACGATGTTGCGTACAAAAAGCCAAGTTGAATACAAGCCACACGCGGGGAGGAGTGACGACATTGCGCTTTGCATCGTCTTCTCCCCAAACTCGCTTTGAACCGTATAATCTCCTTTGTTCAACAGCTCGGCTTATCCATGTGCGCGCCGCTCAGGTGACTTTCCAAGTCTAGGAGAAACCCAGTGGACCGGTACCGCCATGTGCAAACGATGATTGTGGCGCATGCAAAGGTCGTACCTTGCCCAGGCTCTTTTCCGATATCATCCAAATTGTAGAACCAACTATTAGGATGCAGACATCCATAAGAAAAATATGAGAGACGGATAAGCTAATACACCGAAGATCGCAAGGGACAGCTGTCTTGCTAAGCATTGTGTTTGGCAGCCCATAGGTAGTTAGACTACCGAGATCACGGAGGCGCGAGACCGCCGCACGTTGAGTTTGCTGTCGGAAAAGCTGTCGCAAAGTCTTCGCCCAACATTGAGCGATATTCGCCACCAGTTGAGCGCAAATGGGCGGTACCCAACTGAGTTCGTGCAGCAAGACCGTGCATTGTCTCATACGTCAGTAATACGCCGCAACCATACCTTATCGCGCAAGCACCGGATCTTTGATAGGCTCTCAATACGATGGCTGTTGAACCGATGCAGCTGCGGTGAGTGTAAAATGGCGATTTGGGATGCACTGTAGAGTGAATGAATCTCCTCGGCTTGTGAGTACCGGATTAGGTAGAGGCAATGTTGCCTTGTTCGATCGATAAGGAAGCGTCACATGGGGCCAGACGCGCCATTATGGGGCGATAACGGAAGCGGGGAAGGCTGCTGCTGCGAACAGGCCAACGAGGTCCAGGTGGCACAACTACAGCAACTGCTTCACTGTGTTAAACAGCAGCGAAAGAGTGTTCCAGCTCATTACGACCGCTAAAGCTGACAAAGAGCAAACAGCAGAGCAGGTGAATGCTTTCGGTCGAAGCTGCCCGAACGTTCCGACATCCTGATCTCATTGGTGCAGGGGCCACCTTGGGTTAGCGTCATTGCCATCACTGTCACAGCCTCAGCTTGCCGCCTGCGCCTGCCTCTCATATAAGAACAGGCCCGCCCCGTCTTCTCGCTCGCTCCTACATCCCACTCCACCATTCTACCACTTAACCTACAGCTTACGCACACGCTGCAAATCACACACACCACAACAACACATCAAACACAACTACAGCCATGCAGATCTTCGTCAAGACCCGTGCGTTGCGCCCGCCGCCACCGCCTTTGAGTCGCGCCATTTGCTAACAGCCTTGCAGTCACCGGTAAGACGATCACCCTCGAGGTGGAGTCATCCGACACTATCGACAATGTCAAGAGCAAGATTCAGGACAAGGAAGGCATTCCTCCTGACCAGCAGCGTCTCATCTTCGCTGGCAAGCAGCTTGAGGACGGCCGCACCCTGTCCGACTACAACATCCAGAAGGAGTCCACCCTTCATCTCGTCCTGCGCCTGCGTGGTGGTATGCAGATCTTCGTCAAGACCCTCACTGGCAAGACCATCACTCTTGAAGTTGAGTCATCTGACACCATCGACAACGTCAAGTCCAAGATCCAAGACAAGGAGGGCATCCCACCTGACCAGCAGCGTCTTATTTTCGCTGGCAAGCAGTTGGAAGATGGCCGTACGCTTTCGGACTACAACATCCAGAAGGAATCTACCCTCCACTTGGTGCTCCGTCTCCGTGGTGGTATGCAGATTTTCGTCAAGACACTTACCGGCAAGACCATCACATTGGAGGTCGAGTCCAGCGACACCATCGACAACGTGAAGTCCAAGATCCAAGATAAGGAGGGCATCCCACCTGACCAGCAGCGTCTCATCTTCGCTGGTAAGCAGTTGGAAGACGGTCGCACACTCTCAGACTACAACATCCAGAAGGAGTCGACGCTGCACTTGGTGCTTCGTCTGCGTGGCGGCCAGTAGGCGATTTTGGGCTGACGATGGTATCTGGCAAGGCGTTCTTACGGAATGATTCTGGTCTACGGGCTAGGGTCTCGGTTTATTCATAGTTCACAAGGTCGTACACTGCATACAATGACCTCCATCAATGCAAGAAGCATGCCTACGGGCTGAGAGTTTACTCTCAAACACATTGTATCTCCATTGCACAATCCTACGTCACCTGTGAAATTATGTGATCGAGGGTGTCGATCACACCCGCCTGTCTTATCTAGATTTATCCTCACTGTCAACTCAACGTCAAAGCTGTCCTTACTTCAGAATTGTAACACCACGTGGTCACCATCATGGCGCTTCACGCAAGTGCTCGTGCCTGCAAACACCGGCAATCTCGGTACCCCACATCGTGACGCAACCGACGACGGATTTAAGGATACTCGGCTTTAAGCATCATAGCCGCCAAAGTTCGATGAACAAATCTGCCCCACGACAAATAAGCTTGCCAGATATACGATTCTCTTCTTGTTCTACAACCATACACGAGTTACATCCAGCAATAACAGTAGCACAAAGCAACGCGACTATGGCTGAACGACAGAAAATGCAATACGTTAAGTTGGTCGCCTCTCCACTACCACAGCAACGGAAGCAGAATCACTGACCACGGGTTAGTCTGGGCAAGTCCGGCCTGAAGGTATCCAAGATCATCTTGGGTGCCATGTCCTTCGGTTCCGACAAGTGGCAGCCGTGGGTGGAATGAGGACGCTGCCCTTCCCATCCTCGAGCACGCCTACAAGAACGGCATCAACACATGGGACACAGTGAGTATACCCAGTCAGGACCATTGTTGATGAAGCCAGCTGATAGCTCCCTCCAGGCCGACATCTACTCCCACGGCATCTCCGAGAAGATCATCGCCAAAGCCCTCAAGCAATATAACATCCCGCGCAACAAGATCGACCTTCTCTCCAAATGCTACTTCGGCGTCAACGAAGAAGATCCTTCCCTCGGTATCGCATCCGTCTCTACCAATGATGGCGAGATGGTAAACCAGGTCGGTCTGAGCCGCAAGCTCATATTCGATGCCGTCGAGAAGAGCGTTGAGCGTCTCGGCACTCACATCGATGTCCTGCAGATTCACCGCCTGGATCGCGACACACCGAGGGAGGAGATCATGAAGGCGCTCAACGACGTGGTTGAGAAGGGCTGGGTTAGGTACATTGGTGCGAGTTCGATGGCTGCGTGGGAATTTCAGACGCTGCAGAATATTGCGGAGAAGAACGGCTGGCACAAATTTATCAGGTAAATTGCTTGCGGGATATTGGATTGGAGTGAGAAAGAAATTCTGACATCGCGTGTTAGTATGCAAAACTACTATAACCTTATCTACCGCGAGGAGGAGAGGGAGATGGTAAGCTACTTCTCTCAAGGATCAGAGCATGCACGTACTGACACAGCTATCAGATCCCATACTGCAAAGACACAGGCGTGGGTCTGATTCCCTGGTCGCCCATTGCTCGCGGCGCCCTCACACGTCCCTGGTCTGATCGCTCCTCCAGTCGTGCGCAGACTGACAAGTTCCTTGAGAACCTAGTCCACGGACGCGAAGACAAGATCGACCAGGAGATCATCAAGCGCGTGGAGGAGGTTGCGAAGAAGAACAACGTCAGCATGTCGTGCATTGCGACAGCTTGGTGTATCAAGAAGGGTGTCTGCCCAATCATTGGACTGAGCAGTAAGGAGAGAGTCGATGAGACAGTGAAGAACTCGAACTACCAGCTCAGTGATGAAGACGCAAAGTATCTGGAAGAGAGGTATGTGCCCAAGGAAAGGCAAGGTTTCTAGGCGTGAGAGCGCGGAGGACAAAGGCGTCGATGCTTTGTATCGACACTTGCCTTACAACCACATAGCTAAAGTAAGCTGTCACTTGACGTTCACATCCCAACATCACTCGGGGTCGCTTCCCAAGGAGCATTTGCATGAGCATTCGCACCCAAAGAAGCACACCTCTACGCAAACACAACGCAGCTTCTTCTTCGTCTGAATAAGAGTGACAAGACATGAAGTCCAAAATACGGCAGACGACTCTTCCATCTCAGTGCCACGACCTAACCCACCTATTCACCGCCTGCAAGCCTCATGTACTCCCACCCGCGCTTCAACCCTGCGCCCATCTCCATCAAGTCAGTCCAACCTGCCCCTATGCAGACGCCCATTTACCTTCCACATTCGTATGCCGCAGAGACCTATGTCAAGCAAGCCAAGCATCACCATGTCGTACCGCATACCACTCGCACTTGCTATCCAGCCACTCATAACCGTTGAGGGGTCTGTAGGCAAGAGTGGCGCAATAACGGTGACAGGCTGCTGCGACAATCATGCAGGGTGTGTTGTACAGCATCTCGATACCGTTTTCGCCCCACTTGAAGAGCGCAGTTTGCAACTGTTCACAGTCCCCACCTCGCTCCTCGTCGCACGTCCATCTCCCGTCTGCGATTACAGAAAATAGTACACCCAAATCGGAGTCATATACGCTCTTCCAAATACTGCGAAAACCCGACTGCAGTAGCGGATGGATGGCTTCTCCGTCGTCAACTATGATGACATCTATCCACCACAAGCTAAGCGCAAGCCACTTACATAGTATTTACAGTACCTCCTCTCACCGTCTACAATAATCATGCGCGCGATGCCGAAAGGAAAAGAATCCCATCCATGCATCCCCCATTCTCTCTGTCCTGTCAGTCAGGATCCCCTGGCCAACCGATGCAAACAAGGATGAGTCAGTCGACTTAGCTAGCACGGTCAGAATCTCAAACTCAATGGTCTCCAGGTGGATACCTGTCCGGCTCGGCAAGGACCTTTCGCAGATCGTGCGGGCCTTTCCTTCTTGCACGTACGCACGTACACGCACGCACGGCTTTGTCGATCCAAGGGTTCTCGAGCTCGCACTTTGTGCCTGCTTGACCGGACGGAGGCGGGCAATGTCGGGTCGGCTAAGCTACTCGCGCGTCGGGTGGAGAAAGCGTTGCTGCATTTGCGTTTCGAAGAGGAAAGGTGGAGAGACGGGGCGAGAAGAGCGGTGAAGCGCGGATACATTTCTCCGGGCTTGGTCTTTTGCGCTTGCTTGTCGTGCCATGGTGGCGGACGCGTGGGGCAGGGTTATTTTCAATTGTTTGACATTGACAATTTGAGGGGCAGCTGCAGTTTATGAATCATGAGTTGCATCGTAAGATTACCGAACGAGGTCGTTGAAGTGTGAATGTGGACTGAATCCTTCGATATATCTGGACTATACTGAATAGGGCCATCTACATGCCGTAACACATCTGCATTAGATGCCGCGCGCGTACACGCTCCCAAACGGATCCAACGAGGCTCATTTCCCAGGCGCTTGAAGCGCAACCAGAGCCAGAGCCCGCTGAAATGCTGGTGAGTTGCCGTAGCCGCAGATTGATGCAAGTCGGGTCGGAAGTGGTAGTTCTGTTGAGTCATATTGCTCGCTCCCAACGCCGGAAGATTTGTTGATAGATACACGTGATGATGAAAAAGAAACCAAGACTCAATACTGTCTTTTGCGACAATACCAAACCAATGAGGTAGGTCCTAATTGTAGTAAAAGCCGACTCGCTCGCTATGCCATAGATAAAACAATGATGAGAAACAAATAGAGTGAAGGAAGACCAATCGTACAGCCAACAGCGTTGGATGCACAACAGCCAGAAACCTCCACAGTATCGTGAACAAGATACTCAGGTGTACGGGATCCGTCCCGACCTGTCGAAGAACAAAGTTTGTGGCCATCGTTTCGTGGTCCATCATTTCAGCCGTGAACATGGCATCGTAAGAAAAAGGTGTTGGTGCTCGAGAGAGTGTTGGACAGTTGGATCGCTAACATGGCGTTCGTGACGCCGGGGAATCGCAAAATGCAAACAGGCCGTTCATCGTTTTGGTGGTGTCGTCAACCGTACATTGCAAACATCAGACACGTGAGTCATCGATCGTAGGGATGTCGTTGGAGTAAGCTGTGGGGTCTTGGTGATGAGGTCTCGTTAAAGATAGGTGGTGTAAAGATGTGCAGCCAGGACATTAAAGGTGGTTTTGTCGAGATGGCGTAAGAAGACTCTAGTTCGCGCGGATGACAAGCTTGGACAAGAACTTATTTGACAATGAGTCGAAGTCCTCGCGATCGAACTTGCAGTCTGATCTCGAACGTAGGTACGTGTCTGCATGTCAGGTTAGTATTGCGCATGACAACCGAGTCACGTATTGAACTTACCGTATTTGGTGACATGAGCGCGCACATCAGTCATGGCGTCGCACACCGCCGGATTGCTGTTCAGCAAGTGGTGGTGCTTCCTGGTGTCCCACTCCGAGAAGGACGGAAGCTTCTGAGAGATGGCCGAGAACAGACCGACAATGACGCCGACGGGCGTACCCTCCATGTCGGAGCAGAACTTGTTGACGGCAGACTGGTCGGGGACGCGGTAGCTACAGTCGAACTGGATCAGCTCCCATACTGCGAGGAGTATGGCTGCGAGCATGAAGATGGTAGGCCAGTTCTTCAGCTTGTCGCCACTGTAGACGGACTGGTACAACGAAGACAGCTCCTCAAGAACATCCTTCTGCAGCTCACGCCACATGTCGGCCAGGGCACATTTGACCTGGAAGTTGATCATGACAGGTGCGATAGTGGTACCGCAGAACTTGGATGATTGGTCCTCGACCTTACCAGGCGCCTCCTCGTCACCAAGGCCCTCGACCATGGTGACGTGGAGAGTCAGGTTGTAAGCAATGACGAGCTTGAGGGCCTTGCGAATGACAGGCAGCTTCTCGCGAGTGTAGTAGCGGTAAGCAGTCTTCAGGAGCTCAGTGACGAAGAAGGTACCCTCGAAGTACTCGTCGACAAAATTCTCGAAGCCACCGTCGAGATGACGGTCGAGGTAGTCCGACAGCATCGCACGTGAGACGCCCTCGATACCGGCAGAGAGCTTGGCGGTGTTGATCTCGAAATGCGAGCCACTAAGCGTCTCGTGCCAATCAACACCGAAGCACTTCTCATCACGGACGTAAACCTCGCGGGCCATTATGGGCAGGTAGTGACCATAGCCGTGGGTAACGTAGATGGGACGTTCGTGGGGAGAGAAGCCCTTGATGTTACCGATGGAGAAGCCGAGGCTGACGTGACGCTCGTAATCAGCCTTCCAGTCTTTCATGAAGAAAGCAATGTCCTTGATGTCAATGCGTGTGCACGGTACCTGCCAAAGACGCGCGTGGGATGGCTGGCAGCCAGCGCACGGATCGCCCTTGTCACAGGTCTTCTTGAGGAACTTGCACCTTAGACAAGCGCGAAGCTTGCGGATCTCATGAGCTTGCTGACGCTGATCTGGCCTGAGGGGACCGCGTCTTCGGCCAACGCGCTTTTCGCCGGTCGTGTCCTTCTTGGTGGTGTGAGCAGGCGTCTTCTTGACGATAGTCTTTGTAGGTTTCGCGCCAGCATTTACGGGGCCGGCTGGTGACTTCCTGCGGCGGGCCGGTGGCGAGCTGACGGCCGACGAAGTTGGAGAGGCTGAAGTGCTGGCGGACTGCTTGATGACGACGGGCTCGATGCGCGTCATGGGTGGGCTGACCGACTGGTTAGGCGAGATATAGTTTGTGTAGTCGTGGTCCAGCGGAAGTCCGTGCCCATGGCTGCAGTCGTCAGAGTGCGCATGTGAGTGCACGAGCGACAGGTTGTTTTCGGATCCTGGCGAGTTCATGGGGAAGTTGATCTCCTCGAAGCTGCCAAAGGAGCCCGCCGAGCGTGGGACATCTGACTGGTTCGAGTTTGTCGAATCCGAGGAGGTGCGAATGTGGAGGGACTGGGCGGGGTTGAAGACGATGGCTGATGAGTCGGAGAAGTCATATGAGTGGCGGGGGTTGTGGGCGCCAACATCGACCCAGCCGGCATCGCTGCTGGACAGTGAGCGAACCTCCATCCATTGCTCGCCTGGTGAGCCACTGCCAATGCTGGCGGTGGCCATGTTCGAGGTGGTGAAGTCTTGGGGGTTCATGGCGTGGAACTCGTGGGTGAAGTCGGTCATGCTGAAAGGCGCGTTCATGGGCGGCATGTCCATGGTGGTGGTGGTCATCATGTTAAAAGGCATGCTCATGGACGACATCATGTGGGCCGGGTTGATGGCGAAGTCGACGGGCGAGGTCTGCAGCTGGCCACCAAAGGCGGCGTCGAAGCTCGACGTCATGCCCATTCCGTTTGGGGTCATGTAGGGGTCCTGGGCAAAGCTGTCTGTGTTGATGTTCATCCAGGTGGCCAGCATTGGGTTCATGGGCTGCATGGCGGTAGGGAAGCCAAGGCCGGCAGTCTGGAGGGGAGCGATTGCGCTCGTGGTAGGCATGGCATTGTGCTGGGCACTTGTCGCGGCGACCGACTGGATGCGCCGCTGGTGGTGGTTGTGGTTGTGGTTGTGGTTGTGCTGGTGGTGGTGGTTGTGCTGCTGCTGGTGCTGCTGGTGCTGCTGCTGGTGATGATGCTGGT
>SATY01000707.1:0-19508 GCA_004335155.1 Ascochyta viciae
TACATATGTCACGATTTTAGTGCTACAGGCAGAGGGATTAGGCTTGTTTTAGTTAGTGCTTTTTGCTGTATACCCCTCTTTGTTGTGTCTTTCTAAACTCAATAAATTATAGAACAAAAAGTAGTAACTAAAACAAGCCTAGTCCCTCTACTTGTAGCACAAAAAATTGTAACATACATGTTAATAAAATGTCTTAATAGATTTAGTGTATATATCTTGCGTAAACCTAATAATAAGTAAGTTAAACAATAAGTAACTTAATAAGTTAAACACTAACTAACTCTAAAGTCTAAGTTAACAACAAACTATAGTAGAAAAAGCTTAATGCTTACTAAATAGTTGTAATTCTATTACAAACTAAATAATCTTAGCAGAATAAGGAGCATTGTAGGCAACAACCTCTTAACTAGAAAGTAGCTAATATTGTAAGAAGAGTCTACAACACGCTTATATAGTTGCTAATGTCTATAATTCTATAAAGTCCTTCTGTCTGTGCTAGTGTCTTATACTTAATTGCATCCTTTAACCTTCTGCTTTAAACGCAGTATGTATAATAAACTTACAACCCTACTACTATTATAAGCTTTTATTGCAAGCACCTACCCCTAGCTATAGATTGCAACTAAGACCTAAACTACTACAACCTTAACTATATAAAAATCTGCCCTAAGTATATCTAATTAGTGCCCTTATGCCTATTAGCAACTAGGCGCTTTGTTAGCAATATAGTATTAATTACATCTAACTCTTTCTTATTAACAGCATCCCCTATATTAAATTTAATATTAATAAAGTAATAAGGGTGTATGTGTTTAGTTAGAGCATTTTATTAGCCCTTCTAACAACACTATAGCAGGCTATAGATATAGCAAGACAGATTAGTACTATCCTACATATACTGTAGGCGCTAGGAATGTTTAAGGGCTATTTGTTTGTCTAAGAGAGTGTAGAGAGTCTAGAAAGGATAGAGTAGCTTAGGTTACTACTTCTAAGGTAATCTATAATAGAGTTTTAGGTAAAAAGAAGCGTGTTTGTGTTGTAAACATAGACAGCATAATTACAAGTTAGAGACATGTAGAGAGATAATTACTAGCTAGGCATAGCTTTAGAGGTTAATTGTTTTCTAGTAATATATTGTTGTTTAGATAAACTAGCTTTGATACAGATGCGCTTTGCTATAAAGAGGTAGATATAATTAACTATCTTTTGTGTTTTAGTTAGACTTAAAATTAATAATATGTTTTATTAAAGAAGTGGTGCTAATTGATACCCCTGTAACGGTGCTGGTTCGTGGCGCAGATGAGTGCCTTCTCAAACACTAGTCACAAAATCGAAACACAAAACGGCCAACGGCCGGAATTTAGACTATAGGTAGTAGAGATAGAAGGTGTTAAAATAGAGGTATTATTTGTGATTTTTAAAAAAACGTATTTGCACAAAAGTTGTTACTAGTCTACAGTAGATACGAAAAATTTCACGCTCTCAGATCCTTCGTGTATTGCGTAAGGCGCCTACTGAGCTGCCGAGCCGCTTCTGCAGGGCCTAAGTAAACGAGGGCTTAGCTGGAAATCTTCCGCCAAATTTCAACCGGGTCTGTCATCCTTTACCACAATTGCCACATGGACAAAAAGCAAGCACGCAAACACGGTTCAATCTCGAGAGGCGTCCACCACGCTTGGCAAGGGAAATAAACTTCCAAAGTTCATTTATTTTGAGTTTAGAATCTAGTCTATTAGGACGGTATCTAGGTTCTCAGCAAAGGGAGAACCACCCGAAGTCATGTGTCAAGCACGCCATTTGAGACATGGGCACGACCGCTGCTGGAAATTAACACGGGAAAACTACTACTCGACCCATTTCCAATCAGCACACCGGGGGCCTTATTCTGTTTTGGAAATTCGTTGAGAAAGAGAGCGTGACCCCGTAGCGAAGACACAACCCCGCAGCATCGCTAAAATCCAGCAAAACGCATCCAGCGACCCAACGGGAATTATAGGTCTGCTGTAGAACAGACAGTGCATAATTTCACTGCAGAAGTAGGTTACACAGGGTGCGCTACGGCCGTTTAATGCTTGAGGGAGCGGCAATGTAGGATGCTGTACCTTGCACAAGATAGATGTTGCTTCTTACTAGCATCCCGACCGCCGGACAGTCCCCTTCAGTCTGTAGAAGCGTACGCTCAAAGGATATAGGCGGCTATCCTGGTCCGTAGCAGTTGCTCGGTCGATAATCCAAAAGAGGCTGCTTCAAGGACTCAAGCTGACTGGCTCGTCTAAAGTGGAACAAAATGTAATCTTCATTGCCGTCCGATATACGCCTCTCAATCACCTCTTACATCTCACCAATCCCAGTTTCTTAGCTGCTCACTTCGCACAGCTATGGTGTACTTCATCGATGGCAAAGATTGCATGGTAAGTCTTCTTCTGGGCTCTCTGCCATTTTCACCATAGTAACGATTGCTATGTCAACCGATCTCAGAATGTGTACTCCTGATTTTTGCACACGTCTTTGTGTCGGCACGCATCTACGCTCGGCTCTTCCGTCTGCGACAAAGATTAGACTGGTCTGACTACCTGTTGATCGCGTCTGCGCTTAATGCACTGGGCTTGATTATTTGTGATACTCTGACGTACCAGATGGGCGTACTTGATGATTACAAAACGAGTGTCCAGCTGTCGAAGGCAGGATATCATGTCTACCGGTTAGCCATTCAACTGACCCTTATAAACATAGATCTCGTTTGCGTCCAACTACTTCTAAGACTTTGGCATTGGGTTTCCCAAGCTCAGCATGCTAGCCTTCTACTGGATGTTCTTCAACCTCTCCGCCCACCCATCAATGCGCAAGATGCTGTGGGCCATGACCACCTTTGTTGTAGTCTGCCATATCACCATTTTGTTCGACGACACTTTCTTTTGCGGAAAAAATGTATCGGTACAGTGGTCACAGGAGGATGGCGCGTGTTCAGTCTTCTACGCTCCAGAGCCATTTATCCTGAACTTTGCGCTTAACTTAGCCTGCTATATGGTGGTTTACACTATTCCTAGTATCTTCCTAGCACGAGGTACCCTCAAAGGGTCAGCTGGTGTCACATTTTCGTTCGCTCTGGGAACGCTGACGATTGTCTCTGGAATTGTACGCTTCAGATGCCTGAAAGTTGGAACCGGACAAGAAAACCTCGTTTGTAAGTTTATCGCTTGGAAAAGAATTAAGGAACGGCAGTGAATAGCTGGGCTGACGAACACTCCACAGATCCTCTCAGCATGTTGGAAATTACTCTCTCGATCATCGTAATTTCTCTGCCGGGGCTTAAGCCACTTGTCAGGACGTCCAAGACAAGTATGAGGGCTTCCACTATTGGGAATGATGAATACACGCAGCGACCTAAAGCCAATGTTGTCTGATTTGGAAGGCCAACGCCTGGCCAATGAGAGATGTTAATCGCCGATTATACATCGATTTGTACTAGGGAAACCAGCATATATCTGCATGTAGTAGGTCGGTTGAATACTTTTAGTGTGGTGTTGTGTCTAGGCCATCTGAAACGACTGCATCCTGTTGAAAATTCGAACCCAGCAAATATCAGTTATTCCAAAGCCCAACTCGAAGTAGTCGGTTTATTGCAGCTTAGCGTGTGACATTCACTTCGCAGCTTGTGCAATACTTCTTCCGCGGCATGCGTGACTGG
Source organism: Ascochyta viciae (assembly GCA_004335155.1). NCBI lineage: Eukaryota > Fungi > Ascomycota > Dothideomycetes > Pleosporales > Didymellaceae > Ascochyta > Ascochyta viciae. The sequence continues at coordinate 3,689 of SATY01000707.1, forward strand.
CGCGAGAATTGATGGGCCATGGAAACTTCATCGTTGAAAAGTAGGTTCGATGAGAAAACCAAGGAATGCGGCCAACGTAGTGTTTATGTGCTGACACTTGACAGTCCCTAACAATCACGTGACAGAACTCTGTGACGCGTCCTGAATCGAGAGGGACTGTATTGAAAGCGAAAATTTTCGTTGACGGCATGCTAGACTTAGAGATCATTCCTATAGTGGTATCTCGGGATAAGGCACTTCTTTTATAACAAGTTTGACGCATGAATAGGGTAATACGACCCACATTTGGTAACGTGCTTGCGAGCGGAGGATTGGCTGTGCCCGATTTGAAACGGTGAGTGGGGCAACTGCCATCTTCCTCCAGCATTACCACCATCACACCCCAATAACAGCAACACAATCTGGCGAGACAAGTATTGCCTTGAGCTTGTCTAGTATTGGTCGTCACTAGATATCTGGGGGTATGTAGTCCTCAGTCTGATTTCCAATCAGGTTCAAATCGGCAGCGCGCAATCTGCATTGTCCATTCAAGACCGCGCCGCTGCTCACACGTCGCTCTGTCGTTCATCGACAACAGATGCCGAGCCAATCGACGGTGTGAAGAAACAGAGATCTCGACGTTTTTGAATACCACTTTACTGTACACCCGTTCAGTCTTGTTCTGATTCTCGTTGTCGTTGCCGATTTAGATCATCAATGACCTTTTTCCCACAGGCGAGCACCTCCAATGTCCGACTTTTGTTGTCACGATCTCGAGTTTCTGGAACGAGGAAGTATGTTACCACAGCTCCAGCCACCATGAAAGCACTCATCACCTGCAATACGTGTCCAAAATTCCTACGTTCCCACTCGTACTGCTGACTCTGGTTGTTAGCCTGGAACGCGTACGCAAGGAACACCTGAACAAGCCATGAGCCCAATTTACCGGACGCAGCCGCGATCCCATGGCATGTGCATCGATAACGTGTGGGAAACAATTCTGTTGGGATCTATACAGCGTTAGTGCTTTTCTTGCAACATGCTGCATACCAGCACCACTTACGATGAATGTAGTGACGTTGGGTCCAAGATTGAATGCGATGTGGCTCAACACGTACAAGACAATCAATCCGGATCGGCTAGTGTCCAACAACTTTGTCCAGGCGCTGCCTGTGACAATGAATAACACAAACAGCACCAAAAAACCCCAGAGCTGTATGACCTTTGGCGATGCGTATTTGATGACCTTGATCATCAACAATCCTCCAATTACCGTTCCAATGGATACCATAACCAGAGTATGGAGACTGTTATCGCGCAACGACACGAAGACATTTGGCCGTCCTTCCTTAGGATCTTGCCAGATATGACTGACAATCTGCGGCGATGATAGACCAAGACCGTAAAACGCAAAGTCCAGGAACAGCCATGCAAGCGATGTTCCGAGCAGGTACTGCCAATTACCTTCTATGATGAAGAACTTCTTGGCATCGACCCATGAAGCGAGTGGCGGGACGTAACTTGGGTCGCCCGGTGCAAATTCATTGTTCGCACTGACGACGGGGCTGGTAAAAACAGCACTCGATCTCTGACTATCGCTGTCAACAACCTCGTCCGGCGCTATCTCGCTGGAACTGGTAGATGGCCTGGGCTGACCCTCCGTGGTGGAGGGCAAGACTTCCAGCTCGCCATGCTCGGCATCCAACTCCGGCGCTCCAAAGAAGTTTTGTGTGTCTTCGAACACATTCGAAACATTCTGGAGAATATCGAGCTTGTAACGAGGGCTCTCTGGTATGGTGAATCGAAACCCCAAAGCCAAGATTGCAGGAATAATACCGATACCAATGACTAGTCGCCACAGACGGTCAATCGCACGAAAACATTCCAAATCATTATCTGGACATGACTTCTCCGTATTCGTTATGTATGGCTTATAGCCTTCGACAGCTGCCAGGGACAGCACGTTGGCGAGTAGCTGGCCCATGGGCTGTGCAAAGAACACCCAGCTCATCATTCGAGACCGATACTTCCTGGGAGCAAACTCGCTTGTTATGACTGCGCTGAGGGGATAGTCTGCTCCGATTCCGATGCCTGATCACATCAGTGCATGTTCGGTTTGTGGGCAGCTGGGAATCTTCAACCAGAAGGGTCGGGACTTACCCATGACTGCACGCCACGCGATGAGCCAGCCCCCAACACTCATGCTGTTCTTCTCACCGCTAGAGCTCATGAGCAATAGCATCGTACCCACGATGATGACGACCAGCTCCATACCATACATTTTGCGTCTTCCCAGAACATCAGCTGCGTAGCCAAAGGCTATTTGTCCGAGCATGGTTCCAGCAAGCGTCGAGCACATCATAGCTGTCTTGATGGAGGCTGGGACTTGTGGTACGCCTTTGTCGTCTCGATTATCTGACCAGTAGACATATCCAATCATTGGTGTGACAACATTCAGGGCAAACAACCCAAAGGAGTCGGTCAAAAATCCTATGCCAGCAACGATAGTCACCCAGACCTGGAACGGCGAGGCATCGATGGTCTGGAGAACCCATCTGCGACGTTTTGATTCCTTTCCATGTCAGTACGATGAATGTATTCTTTCTGCCAAGCTTCAAAGCATAATCATACCGGCACTCCTTGTTGGCCTTTCGTCAAATCCTGAATTCCAAGGATACGGCCACGAACTCTTGGCCGATGTATCCATTTGCGAATACCCATCGTGACTATTTCAAAAAGCACCGGAGTTTTGACGGTAATGACTAAGACGCGCTGTGTTTGAAGAATCGGGCGTCAACAATACACATATTTGTAGCGCGGTTCTGGCCTGGGACTGTGTTCCTCATATCGTGTAGCTGCAGCGCTACAGATGAATTCAGCTTCCATTATCAAGTATTGGATAAGGCACACCCAGGAGACCATGCACCGCCCCAAACAGACAGGACGCTCACCGGTGAGCCTATCCGTACAATCGATCTCGCGAACGCTTCCGGTTTGCTCTACCGGCTTCCACATCAGGTTACACATCGCCAAAGACCGTCGGTGGCGCTTATACCCACATAAGCAGGCGCTACAGCTTGTACTTACTTGCAGTTGCAGTCTGCGGTGACTGCTTCAAGTGACAGCTTTGATCTGAGCCTTGTCTTGTGATGGAGCTGCACAGTCGTTGATTGAGGTCGTGGAACGCAGTTGCGCGCTCGAGAATCCTCTCAAAAGGCTAATACTTCATGTGAGGGAGTCACAGGTAGTAAGCTGTGGCGGCTCCGTTACTTGCGGTGGTTGCGTTCAAGCGTCGAGGGTTGCCGTTCGTTGGCCCACGTGCTGGTCACTCGACTTCTTATTGTACGGCTGTACTCGGGCACTCGAACATGCATACTGCGCCCCCAAATAACAACACGAATTTAGGGCCATTTCGTACTTAATTTCCTCGACTCCTTCCAAGAGGCCAGGTATTGATTGGCATGATTCTGGACCTCTGCCTGACCCCTAGACGGGCGTCCGACTGGACAGGCGTCCGACGAACTGCTGAGCCCCCCACATGCGACAACGACCTATCCTTGGGATTACCCTGCCAGCTGCCTGCTCAAATGCTCAATCTTCATTGTTTCTTCGTCAGGGTGACCTAGTGTTCATGCGACAACGGTTCTAGGTTCATGAGAGATAGCGTCCGTGCATGAGCGAACGTTTCGTGACTGGAGCTGCACGCCAGTGCACTTCAGGAAAGCGAACATGTCCTTCGGCGTCAGCCCGTCAGATATCCTGAAGCTACTTGAACTGTCGACAAAGGTGTATTTCGCCTTCAAGAGTACGTAGTGCGAAATCATGGGCCATGTTTCCACATCTTGACACATACTAATCGATCTATAGATGCAAACGAGAACTCAGAGGCGCAGGTGGAGGGATTGGTGCGTGAGCTGGAAACCTTCAACCGCAGCCTCAACGACTTGAAAGGACTCATGATCGAGTATGGGCGGCCACTTCCTTTCCCATACCGGGACTTCAAAGACACCGTACAGAAGTGCGAGACATGTATCAAGTCGTACGCTGACAACCTCATCGACAAAAAGATGGGATTTACGAAAATAGTATACACATTCAAGTACATGGGGAAAGAGAAGGAGATTGATGGTCTTAGAAAGCAAATTTCAGTACACTGCCAGTCTTTGCAGTTGTGTATATCATCTCTGCAGTTGTAGGTGTGCATCATCCATTTGTGCACTCACTCAGACTGACACATGACAGACGACTGCAACTCGAGGCAATAAAGCAAGCACAACGCCTCCACATCCCTACACAAGGACGCTCAATTCGGTCCAGAAGCCTAGTTGAGCCAAGTTACACAACCCGTTTGCATGCGAGCGCAGAGCGCATCGCTCAGCCTGCCCTTCCTGCACCAGATGAGGCCGATGAACTTCTCAAGGATTGGCAACTTTTCAGTCGTCATTTCAGAAGTGAAGAAGACCGGATTGCTAGAGAAGCTGGTTTTCCGCTAGGTGTGGCCGCCGATAGCGTGTATGCGGCAACCTCCAGGCGAGATCCGCAGACCGCTGCTTTCCTACATCACTTGCACAGGGAGATAGAAGATGCTGTCATCATTGAGGAAAATCGGGCAAAAAGGACAGCAGTTGGGGGACGCACTCATCTCGGCCCTAGCAATGCAGTCCGACAAGAGCTCCGAAACATACCGGCGGTACCGCAGCGGACGTTCACCCTTGAAAGCGATTTCTCAGGGAACTTTTCGCAGTTTGATTTACGTCAAAGAGTGGGGGACCCTACGGCCACGATGCGGCCAGACGAGGCCACCCCGTCACCAATGGCATCACCCACTCAACCGTCTTACTTTGATCGAACACGGGCGTCTCGTACTTCGCCTACATTTGATCTCGGCCAACAGTCTTCCGCCTCATCTCAGCGCTCGAGCCTCAGCACCTCACCTGAAATTCGATTTTCGCTGAATTCTGGTCTCAGCACTACAGAGACTACCCCTGAATTTACACCTCCACGGAACATGCGTGCCAGTTCTTCTGCCACATCACTAGTGGCAATCTATCTTGGCGAGGGTGCGTTGGAGTGGAAGCATCTCTGTCACAAAGTCCAAGTCGAGCGCACAAGGACTTCTGCAGCTCCTCAGTCACGAGAGTGCGATGTCCACTGGAAATACAACGAGGACGCGGGTCTTGTCGTCCGTTCTGTCTATCGCTCAGATAGTGCTGTCAAGGTTTGGACTACACAGGTCTTCCCTGCAACGGGTCCAAGTATACCACTCACAACGTCCTACCCTGATGGTGATGTGTCTATAGACTTTCCACGACCTCTTTTTAGCCAGCACGACAAGCCGCGCACTGATATCAAGTACATCTTCGCTAAGCAGGAGTCTGCCAACAAGATGCAGACTCTCCTATACACCAACGACGGGAAAGATGCTGCCGAGTTGCTGTTCGACCGATGCGTCTTGACAGTGTCTTCAAATCTCAACAAGCCAGAGTGTCGTGGTAAGAATGTCCGACTCTGGAGTAAGTCAGAAATGCATGATGGCGAGATGATGGACGTGCTTGTCCTGCTCTTCTACACAAGCGCTCTCTCTGAAGATCAAGCCCATTGGGTGGAGGAACCGCACTACGCCTTCCAGTGGCTAAGTGAAGACGTTCTTAAGAAAAGCAGCGACAAACTCTCCTTGGTGTTCTCTAGAGAGCCGGGCAAATGGAGCAAAGACAAGCTTTTCCACCGTCGCAAGTCTTCCTCAGCATCAACCGTCACGGCTGTAACCATGGCCACGACACCGCGAAGAGACTCAGGACAGTCTTTGCGAAGTCCACCGTTATCCCCAGGTATATCTAGCCTGATGCAAATGAGCACGCACGGTTCTGTCGCAACGGCGACCTCTATTGATTCGTCACGCTCGGTCTTTGCCCCCGCGGGGAAAGATCGAATTGGGTGCCTCAATCGTTACGGATATGGTGAATTGGAGATTGTATTTCGTACCAAGGCAGATCGAAAAGAGTTCCTACAAGTATGGCAGCAACATGTAAAACAGTTGGGCTCATTATCATCGAGAAGTTGAATGAAAACGCAGCAATCGCCATGAGAGCAAGTACACATGTCATTGACTAGGTGTTTGATGGGATAGCCCGCTTCTCCTCTCTTGTCTTACTCACACATGATTCTTACAGGGCGCGTAAGAATCAAGACAGGTTTTCCGTGGGGCTTTCCTTAGAGCCCAGGTCCGCACAAGTAGCGCGAAATATCTCCCCGTCTCGTGTCAAGCTACACCAAGCTAGTCCACGTTACCAAAAGGAGATAATATCCCCGCATCGGCAAGTTTGAACAAGCTACGCCAAGCAACTCACGCTACCGTACCCCAGGGAATGTATCCCCGCATTCCTCGGAGACCCACCCCCGCACTTATGGCAGCGTCCGACAGGTCACTCCAGATTGCTTTATTCACCACACATCCCGCGCAGGTGGAAGTCAAAAGCTTGTACTTGGGAGGGACAATACTAGCGAATTCGCCTAGATCTCAGCCACCGACTCGATTGTTCCTGCATAGCGTGAGCTCGATTGTCCCACGAGGACATGGTATGCATTTCCGCACCACACCCTCGGATACCTGCTTGACGCCTAGGCCGCTCCAACAAGACTTCAGATCTACAAAAGGCTCTCTGCTACCCCAGCTTTTACTTCCCCAGATCATCGGGATACATCGCTAAGCACGTGGCACCTGTTTTATGACTTCTGTTCCTCACTTCCACCGAGTCTACTTCAATCAATACCATGGCCCACGCACTTTTTGAGAAGGAGACTGCAGAGGTCAACTTCAAAGAAAACGTTCTCGAACATGGCGGAGACGAAGCTGCCCTCGCCATTGCCGAGCTTGATTCCATCGAGCAGACGCCCGTCTCGCGGTTTGTTTGGCTCGTAACCATCACTTGCTCAGTTGCTGGTGCTCTTTTCGGTTATGATACAGGCATCAGTGAGTTTTGCAACATCTCTATATGTTTGACTGGAAACTTACACATCTAGTTTCGGCCGTACTGGTTTATCTCGGCAAAGACCTTAACAACCGATTGATGGACAACCAAGAGAAGGAGGCTATCACTTCTCTTTGCTCCGGTGGTGCCTTCTTTGGTGCCATCATTGCCGGTGTTTATGCTGACAAGTTCGGTCGCAAGACTGGCATCTATATCGGCTGCTTCCTTTTTACTGTCGGCGCCTTGTTACAAGCTGTTTCCTACTCCTTTGCTCAGATGTGCGTTGGCCGGCTAGTTGTTGGTTTCGGTGTCGGTAGCGCCGCAATGATCGCGCCACTTTACATTGCCGAAATTGCACCCACGAAACATAGAGGATTCATGATCGTAAGTACACATTATTGTCTGCCATGGATGCGAGCTAACCAACTCAGGGTCTCAACAATATGAGCATCACTGGTGGACAGGTACTCTCTTATGGAATCGGTGCCGGTTTCGCATACGTCCCCAATGGCTGGAGATACATGGTTGGCCTCGATGGTATTCCTTCTATCATCCTCGCTTGCCTTCTTCCATTTTGCCCCGAATCGCCTCGCCAGCTCATTGTTAAGGGCCGCGAAGAAGAAGCCGCAGCCGTCTTTCACCGCGTCTTCCACAAAGCAACACCCGAGCAGGTTGCAAACAAGATCAAGCTCATCAAGATGTCTATGGCTGAAGCCGAGTCCGCTATCGAGGGAAAGTCACGCTGGCAAATCATCAAGGAGCTTCACACCAACCCGAGGAACTTCCGTGCTCTTGTTGTTGCCTGCGGGTTGATGGTGATCTCGCAGATGTCTGGTTTCAACACCTTGATGTACTACTCTTCCACGCTATTTGCTCTCGTCGGATTCTCGAACCCTACAGCAGTCGGTCTCGTCGTTGCAGGCACAAACTTCGTCATGACCTTCATCAACGCTATATTCGCTGATCCCTGGGGCCGTCGCAAGATCCTTGTTTCAACAGCTTGGGGTATGTCTGTTGGTCTGTTGTCGGTGGCTGTCGCATTCCACTGGATTCCTGTCAATACCTCAACGCTTGAATTGGAACAGAAGGACATCTCGACCGCCGCTATTGTTGTCCTTGTATTCATCATCTTCTTCGTCATCACTTACGGTGTATCGGTCGGCAACACGGCTTGGATGAGTACCGATTTCTTCAGTCAGGAATGTCGCGCTATGGGCACAATGTTTCTCACCTGCTCATGCTGGGGATCCAACGGTAAGTCTCTCCTCTCTATCCGCACTTACCTGTTTGCTAAAGATGACAGTCATTGTTTCCTCAACCTTCTTGACGCAAATGCACTCGCTCACTCCATCCGGCATCTTCGGTTTCTACGCTGCCATCTGCTTCATTAGCTGGGTGCTGATTATCTTCTTCTACCCCGAGGTCTCGGGCCTCACGATCGACGAGACATCGCAGGTCTTCGACCAGTCGATGTTCAAGATGGTCAGCTTTGCCAGGAAAAGACGACAGGAGCGCAAGGCCGCCGGCGCGCTGGTCAAGAGTAACGCAAACATGGTTGTGGGACACTAGGCATCTAACAGGGCGTCTGGTAGGACACAGTGTTTGTTCTGATTCCGGTGACTGCATGGACTTTTGTTTGACTAGAAAACCAATCGTGTGCATATCGCAAGGTGGAGGGTCTCAACCGTACATGCGGTAATGCTTGTGAGATAGTCGTAGAACGGTAGTGTTCAAAGATTTTGTCGAGTACTCAGATTGGAACATTGATACTTGAAGACAAAATAAGGCTGCCAGGTGGAGCCAGGAATCACCTGGAATTCAGCACCATGTCAAAAGTTCCATGCCGTTTTATTATGTCCAATGTAACTTGAGCGTTAATTCCAGCCGACCACTGCGATACAAAGTGTCTGGCAGAGCCTTAAGCGACGGATCTAACACCCAGCTGAAAATAACCGTGAGACCTAACCAACAATTATGATGGGGAGGATGGATTCTTTGCTCTTCAATCAGCAACCTTGGAGTTGCGGGCTCTTCTCGAACGTTGAGCTCCACTTAAAGTATCTAGTTGTTCAGCGAGGGTTACACTCGTGATTTTGGTGCCAATTGGCAACACCACCATCACGTGCAAGTGTAGACGATGTTAGCGAAAAGCCAAATGAAGATTTCTCTGCGAGCTCCCCAAACCATGAGTTCATAGTCACTTGCTAAGTTTGGTATCCTCTGCTACAAAAATGTCACAGCCAATATTAACATATACTTAATACGTCCGCCGCTGATAACATTTGGGTACTTGTGGTTGTGTTTATCTCGTTCTGGCAAATTTTTCGCTAACATTAGAATACCTCTCGATATCATTCCGATCTCCTCACAGACTCCGAGCTTTGGGCCGCCTGGGACCGGGACCGGAAGGATTTTCAACAGTGAAGCTTTGGCTACTGGAGCTGCCTGATCCGCTCTCTCGAGTTACGTTGTTGATCTCGTAGCATTAGCTGCAAAGTACGTGGGCTGTGAGCATAGTGATGCAGCTGGACGGCGCACTTGGTTTGCTGACTATTGAGCCACGCTTGACATTGGACGTACAGCAGAGCAACTCACAACAAGAGTTGAGTTGTAAGCGTGGGACAGCGTTGATACTCGCTGTAGCACAGATGTCTTTGTGGACGCCTGAGGTTACCCGATGGTATGCGCATCTTCGTATTTTCCGTCCATCACACAGACTTCTTCGTGTTCAAGGTTTTCGCTCGTGACTTTGGCTTCGGAAGCAAGCTTCCACACTAGCATTGCTTCGGTTGTGATGACTATATGTCGGAAGCAGCTTCCAGACTAACGTCGCTCCACACACTAGCTGCGGGAGCAGGCTTCCAGACCAACACTGCTCCAACTCAAAAAAGGGATACATGGTAATTCCCAGCACAGTTTTCCTCACAAATTTGCTTGCATTGGCCAGTGTCTCAGGTAAATGGGGCGTTTGTTCCCAAATAGCCGGTGGTTTATCTTCGTGTTTCTTCCCGTTTCGGTGTGCAGAATTATAGAAGCCATCCAACTGATGACGTCGTTATTACAGAGTTGGAAGCAAGATACTGTTGGACCATACCGTACCTGAAAGCATGTGGCATGTAGAGCTCGCGACGCGGAAGCACTACGATATCTCCCAGTGCAATGGTTCCGTATGATAACTATGTCTAGGTTGTGCCATAATCTGTGAATATTCAAGATCCAGCGTTTAATCAGATCTATCCGCATCTATTTCTATCTTCCCTGCTTCCAATGACGTGCAATGTGCCCGATAGCGGTGAAAGTTCCGAGTGGGCGACGGCTCTAGCCTCCTTGCTCATGAGCATCAGCCACGGTTCTTTTATGAGCCCCACATTTGGAGATAGAGGTCAGTATGGTATGCAGGCCTAAGCGAGAATTCACACTGCATGTTCAATGTACAGTTATGTAGAACTTAGCATGGGACCAATCACATACCTTCAGTCACACCGAGTATGCGTAGGTTGAGCTCTCTTTTTTGAATCACCGCGTCAAGCCCACGAGTCTGCAACCTCGTTTTTTGGAAGCAGGGCTACACCCGTCAAGTTTATGAACGGCTCGCTCGTGTTTCGGCACCACGAGGCTCGAACTAGACCATCAGAAGCGAGACTGATCGTTTTGATAGAACAAGCGGGCACATGTGCCACCATGCTTGAACGGCTTAGTTCGTACCATGCACTGCCATTTTTGATGAGTACGACAAGACCCCAAGAGTTTCAGAGCACCCGAGGGCACGAAAAGATGACAGAAGGGGTCGATACATCCCTGAAGTCGTCCCCTTACTCATCTCCAAGGAAAGACCGGAGACGGTCCAGTTAAGATTGTCTACATCTTGGCGCTGGTAGTGAAGGACTTGTCGAAACAAGAGGCTGAGGAACACGATATAAAATGCAAAGTGATCCCTTGTGAAGTCATTATCCGATTCTTCACGAGCAATCAGTACATTCGTTTCAGTCGCTCTATACATTCGTTTGTTTGCTCTTTTTTCACTTCTACAAAACCTCCATTCCTGCTCGGTCAGAATGAAGTTTTCCGCTCTAGTCCTCAGCGCAGTCGCCCAAGTGGCAACCGCTCATTACTTCTTCGACACCAATATCGTCGGCGGAGTTGCGCAACCGGCCTTCAAATATGTCCGTCAGTCGACCCGCGCTGTCAAGTACAACCCGATCAAGTTCTCGTCCAACCCAGCGGCTGACATCCGTGACGGATCCACCGCTGATGGGCCTGATATCGTTTGCAACCAGGGTGCTTTCACTTCGGCTGGCCGCACCGAGGTGCTGACAGTGAACGCGGGTGAGGAGGTTCGTCTCAAGCTGGCTGTTGGAGCAAAGTTCCAGCACCCTGGCCCTGGTCTGGTCTACATGTCCAAGGCCCCCACTGGAAGTGTGAAGGAATACGATGGGTCTGGCGACTGGTTCAAGATTTTCCAGGAAGGAGTCTGCAACAACGGTGACTTCACCAACAGTGCCTGGTGCACTTACGACAGGGACTGGGTCGCTGCGAAGATCCCCAAGGACACTCCGAACGGAGAGTACTTGGTGCGCGCTGAGCACATCGGTGTCCACCGCTCTCACGTCAACCAACCTGAGCACTACGTTTCGTGCATGCAGATCAAGGTCCAGGGCGGCGGCAGCGGCACTCCTGGTCCCATGGTCAAGTTCCCCGGCGCGTACAAAGCCACCGATCCCTATGCCAATTTCAGTATCTACAACGGTCGCAAGGACTTTCCCTTCCCAGGACCAGCCGTCTGGAGCGGCGGGGCCAGCGGCAGCAGCAGCCCTCAGCCTACCGTCCCGGTCAAGGATCAAGTCTCCACCGCCCCTGTTGCCAAGCCCACCACTTTGGCCACGGTTCGTGTCTCCACTGCGTCTACTGCTAAGCCCAGCGCTCAGGCTGGATGCGCAACCCTCTTTGGACAATGCGGTGGCCAGGGCTTTTTTGGTGCTAAATGCTGTGCCTCGGGTGCTTGCAAAGCAGTCAACAAGTGGTACTCCCAGTGCCTCAACTAGGCTTTGGCGGCACTCGAGTTTGTCTGGATGATGTGTGCAAGTTGTGCATTGGTGAAGCTGATACACACAGTTGTGCGCAAGTACAATGACGTGTCCTTCTTACCAGTTGTTGTCGTTGTGGACGGCGTCTTTACTTCTTTGGCCGATGGGTGGTTATCAATTACGCTGTTCACCTCAAACTTCAGGTGTATCTATCGAGCCTTTTAACTGTTTATAAATAAAAGAAATCGTTGGGTCGCGTTGATCTCCAACAGCTGAATACATCAAACATGATCCCTTCAACTATGTCTCGCTGTTTCAACGAAGTGGCAGCTGTGCCAAATGTCCTGTACAAATATCACAACAGTCATGAAGTGTGATATGGATATAACACTAAAGCAGAAGATTAGGTTAACCTCCAGGAACTGTGATCGCCCTTTTCTAAATAACGTCACTCCCTTCTTTACGCCCAATTTCACCTTGGGCAAAGACAATCGAGAGTTGAGGCGCCGTTTTCAAAGCCCACAAACCAGACTTTCGTGCTCTTTCAATACAAGCTCTCGCACCCGCAAGATAGTTTAGTGGTTACACCCCGTTTCCACCACGAACGCCCCGTCCGCTTCTGCGCGCCCACAAGCTAGTAAGCCTAGCTTCCACACAGCCGCACAAAACCCTTTCTTAGTTGACCAGAATCTCCAGAGTAAAGTGAGCAGCAGCAACAGAAGAAATTCAGTACCTTCACATCAAGATTCCACTCGGCTAGAATCTCGGAGCAGCGATGGGCAAGTAACCGGTGGGTGAAACCAAACGTCTGTGAAGGCGCGCGCCTAGAATCGGCCCCTATCGTGCGGTCGCTTGTTTGACAGTTTTGCAACTCTGGTCACGTATTGTGGGAGGCTCTTCAAACCACATTCCTCAGATGCATCTTGTCTGTGGTGATTGAGATGATGTGAGACCCATGTGTGAAGTGGTCCTAAGTGGAATGCAACGGAACTGCTATCGCTTGTGCCGTAACATCCGTGCAAAATATTTGCACTGGTCAACATGCTCTCACCCGCATGTGGGGAGGATCCATCCAACAAGGAAACTTGCGGTGTGTGTGTCCTCGCACGCTTTTTCCTGCTTTGGACAGTGGGAAATTGACACTGTGCTGCCAGTACCTCGCAGAAAAGATTTTTGTGAGTCAATTTGCGGCAGTGTTTCGTGCTCTCCTCTGTGTGTATTGCCCCTTCTTTCGAGTTGTTTCAAGTCTAGTGTTTGGACATAGAGCATTCTTGTTGTCAATTCGAAATCGGAGATATGCGCTGTGCTCGGGATTGACGATGCTACATGTCATTAGGGAGAGCTTGGCCTGTAGAGTCGTCTCTGCACTTCCGCGGATGAAGTCAAGGCTGTACCACCTAGATCTCTAGGGTTACGGACGTTTAAACTGCATCAATACCATTGAGAAACTGTGTTTTCTTTGGCCTGGAAATCACCGTATGTAGTATCGTTCTGGGTCTGTCAAAGCTCCTCGTAGCCACAATCAATGGAGGGTCCAGCAAGCTAAAATCTCACAGTACCCCTAATGACTATCACACGCTTACAGCCCCTACTCCAACCGTCCACTCGCCTACTTCATCCTCGCAAACTAAAAGGACCACAGACACCTCACCACCGGCCTCTTCCTCCGCGCATCCTCTCCAAGAAGCAGCGTTGCAAATTTACCACAGCAGCATCCACAGCTGTTACAATCCACTCACGCTCGAGACGATGGCAGTGCGTCTACATCACTCCTCCAACACACAAAGATACACACTCATGGGAGTCAGCTTAGGGAGCACTGCGGCTTTTCTCTTCCGCGCGGTGAGGGTGGCAGTCGAGTGCAGATAGCGGGTCAGCGGGTTGAAGAATGAGAGAGGGAGAGAGATGGAAACGGTGAGCGTTTGATAAGTCTCGATACATTGTCTTGTGAAGTTGACAGAGACGACAATCTGGGTCATGCACTGGAAGGACTTCGGTGGTGCAGGATGTTATACTACTTGCGCTGCTGTTCCTCCAGGGCTTCGAAATCCGTCAGCACCACGGTGAAGTCCAGCGCCCGACTTTTTTAACGGTTGGAAGACATGGTAGTTCGGCAACTATGCTGTCCTCGTGACGAGGGGGTGGTTTTTTTAGGCGGAATTTTTGCCAGTCGCCCAATGCTCTCTATGATGAGTAGCGTGCGGGCCCAAAGATAGCTTCGAGGTGGATGTAGCTGTTAGCTAGGAACCGGCACGGTAATGGCCGTCTATGGAATAATTTGGGCATCAGCGGCCTGGAAAGCGGCATTGGTTGTTTTGTGAGTATCGCAATTGGAAGAGAAAGCCGCTGCGTGGGATCTTATATGCTCTCCTGTGTGAAGGTCTACTCGATTGTGCATCGCCTTTTTAATGTCTCGTCAACGGCGCCACAGACTAATCGCCGCCCCCTATAACGCAGACGCTTAGTCGGAGTTGACCTGTCACGTGCAATCGAGCAGTCTAAGATCCCCACTCAGAATCACTGGTACACCTCTCTCCGTGGACTGTCAGAATATCCTGACTGGCAAAGAAACATCTCAGCCCTAACCATTCCTCCCATCACTATGACCCGGTTGTGCCTGGGAGATGCGAAAGGCCCTGCTGAGTAACACTGTAACCAAATCCCAAAATCTTCATTCTAGCTCTCAGTCCATCTCAACATCCCTCTTCTCCTCCTTCGGCGGAACATAACCATCCTGGAACCAACTCCATATATTCAAGCCAATCTTCTCACCACTCAGAACCGGCAATCCCGCATGCCAGCTCTCATCATAGCCTGTGCCATCGGGACGGATGTTCTCCCAGTAGACCGCATTACCCTTGACAGGCTTAAACACAACCCCCTCCTTCTCTTCACCATCCCCATCCCCACACTCAACAAACCTACACCACTCCCTCCCCTCTGGCCTCTTGATGCGCGGGAAATGCGTCCCACCTCCCGTGCACTCGCTGCCCAACCAAACCATAAAGCTACTGATCCTGCCCTGCTTTCTGCTCACGCTGCTCCAGTCGTAATGGTACGTGTAGTGGCCGTCCGGCCCGTAGCGCTGGGCCCACAGCTTCTCTACGAAGACGAAAGGACGCCAGCCCTGGAAGGCGCGGGCACGCGACTCGATGCAGCGCACTGTGTGCGAGCGCGGGACGGGCGCTTTGCTCGAGTGGCGGACGCTTGTGTCGAGGCGTTCTTCTCCTGCGGACCAGACGGTGGCGGGTTGGAAGAGGGGGGTGCTATGGGGAATGAGCGGTTGTTTAGAGACGATAAGTTGACCCATTTCACAAACATCACTACACTCACTCACACTCACACACCCTCAAAAGGAAATACGGGAAAATAATTCATACCTCAACCCAACAACCTCCCCCACCTCCTCCGTCGCCAGAAACCCCTCGATATACACCACCAACGGCTCGCGACTAAGGATATGCACCGCCCCAAACCTATGCTCCGCACACGTCAAATTCGCATCCGGAATCACCAAGCTCTCCAGCTTCTGCAGACTGATCGCCCCATCGCCATGCGAATACGTTCCCTGGCGACGCAGCATCTCCAGCAGCGGCGCGCCCGCAAGCACATATGCGGCGAGCGCGAGGAACGCGTATTGGCACAGGGAGAAGACGGAAAACGACGACGACGACGATGATGATGATGGTGGAGGGGACCGCATATTCACGACCCACAAAGTCCACACACGACAAAGACAAACAAAAAAAAAGGAAGAAATGAAGGAAGTCACAAAAGGGGCAACAGCGCACACAGCGCTAAACCAGCGGTCCAGAAAGCGCACGTTGGGATTACCAAGGACCGTCTATC
>SATY01000708.1:0-19507 GCA_004335155.1 Ascochyta viciae
GAGCCTAGGCCTACCTACTATAAGTAGGTAGCTATCTCTGCCCTCTTGTAGCTCTCTGTCTGCTATTTTGTTCACTCCTTCTTAAATATATTAGCTTTCCAGATCGCTTCCTTTTGTGCTTGTGAAGTCTGCCTTACACCTTCTTAGCCAAGTAGGTATTAGGAGGAGTAGGATCTGCAAGAGCAGCGCTGCAGGCCTAAGCAAAGTAAAAGAGTTAGTAAGTAAGTAAACTAAAAGGAGGAGAGCAACTTACCTGCTTGCCTTACGCCTTCTTAGTAAGGGAACGCAAGGTAGAGGGCAATTTAGAAGGCGCTATTATTAAGATTAAGTAAGGCAGAGTAGTTAAATAATTAGATAGTAGTAGAGTCTTAAGAGAAAGGTGCATAGGCTTAGAACGTAGTGCAATAGAGAATTTAGAAAGTAGAAAGTAGGCAATAGAGTTGTTTCAACTAAGACACACCCTAATAAATAAGAAATAAGTAAGGAGGTACTATAACAGGCTAGGCTTAGGTGCTAGCTTCTTAGTGTACACTGCCTTAGTAGTACTCTAGCTTATGCTCTTAGCATAGACTAGAGCCCTGCTATAGAGCTAATATGTTTAAAATAAGGTTTAAAAAACTCTGTAACCTCTGCCCTAGAGGTTGTTCTCTATTAAATCTATCTTGTATTTTACTAGCAAATTCCCTCAGAGGTTAGCTCCTTACAGCTAATAGTTACAAAGAATATACTTCAACTTGTATTAAGATAGTAGAAGCTAATTTTAAAGATTTTAAGAAAACTTATCTTATAGTAACTAAGTAGCAGTACCTATAGTCTGTAATAAAAATGCTATAACAATTTAAAAACGCAACTAATACTCTAAGCAAGACTTAAGGACTGTAAATTCTATATATCTAGATAATTTACAACTAACTGTTTAATTACCTTAAACAGATAATTAATAAGGTAAGTAATAACTTGTGTTGATCTAATATATTGGAATAGCTTAGAGTTGTAAAGATAGCTGTAGAAATAGGTACTATAAAACTATTTAAGTACTATTTAAAAACAGGTAAGAGTTAAGATTTCTTATTAAACTATATAACTCTCTTAGATCTAATATAGAAGCTTTCTATATATAAGGTAAAGTTATTACATTTAGTTATTATAGTTCTCTACTAATCGTCTTAATAGGATAAATCTAAGGCCCTCTAAAACAAACATATATACTAAGACTAATTTTTTAACTACTTAGCGCGTTATAATGATATTAGTTCTAGTAGCTCTATAGTAGCATAAAATACTCCTACTTAGTAGTTTAAAGAAGATAATTAGTTCTAAAAGCTAGTAACAACTACCTAGTAAGCTAGTAGAAGCTTTTTAAGTTTAAGTTTACTTAATAAGAATATATATTAAACTTAGCAGAAAGGTAAAGCCTATCTTAACATTCCTTCTATTTAACTAGTAGGAAACTTTAATCTACTAGAGTAGCAAGAAAAGAATACTATAACCTACCTATAACTTACTTATATTGTAAAAGATATACTTATAGTACTACTTATAGAAGTAGGAGTTAAGTAAGTGTTAAACACTATAAGAAATGTAATTAAAGATTAACAGCATAGGCTTAAGGCTATAAAGATACACTAGATTATAATTCTTAATGATTATTTATCTCTAGCGCAGCAGTAAGAGAAAGAGAAGAAGAAAGTAGGCTCTTAAATAGATAAGGTAGAGGATCTTTTTAAGCTACCCACTTATCCTAGTACAGATATAGAGGATTGCTCTAGTACAGATACAAAAGCTTGTTTAAGTAAAGATATAAACAATTATACTAGTAAAAATAGAGAAGTTATAAAGGTAGAAGATAACAGTAGTAGTACTAAGAAGAAGCCTCTAGTAATACTATCTTAGTAAGAAGTAAGACCTTAGAAAAGAGCTAAGCTAATATAGTACTAGTAAATCCTAGATTTATAGTTGTAATAAATACCTGTTATAACTACCTCTTCTTATAACTGTAATAAATAGCTGTTATAACTATCTCTTACTATAACTGTAATAAATAGCTATAATAACTATCTTTTACTATAACTATAATAAATAGCTATAATAACTGTTTCTTAACTTTATAGTATTCTTCTAAGACTTCTACTACTTATATTAGTTGTATATGTTTAACACTAGAACTAAAATAAGTATACTACTTACCTCTACTCTATTTCTACTACTAGTTAATACAGCTTCTACTATACCTTTACTGCTAGTCTGTGTAGCTTCTACCTTACTCTTACTACTAGTCTGTACAGCCTCTACCCTACTTCTACTACTAGTTAGTACAGCCTCTACTCTACTCCTACTACTAGTCTGTGCAGCCTCTGCTCTACTCTTACTACTAGTCTGTGTAGCTCTTATCCTACTCCTACTATACTCTGTAGTACGCCGTACCTATTTGCTAGCATAAGCTCTACTAAGGCCTATTACTAGCTATCTTTAAGCTTAACTAACTGTATAGTAGCAGATACTGCTTAAAACTCTTCTAGTGCTAGGTAATTAGACTGTAGAGAGGGCTGTAGGTTGTTCTAGAGACACTACTACTTACAGCCTGTTTTAGTAACCTACAGGTACGCATAAAACATAATAAGCAGTAAGTAGTAGTATGTTTTTAACAACCTGCTCTATGTTGTTAAGCAGCAGCTTGCACTATAAGCACTTAAACTTATACTTCTAACAACGAAGCCCTCTAAGCCTAGAGGCAAGAGAACTTAACTAAAACGTTGCCTGTTGTCTAAAGAATTTTGAGCAGCATCTGCAAAGGCAGACACAATTAATGCTTTAGGAAAGGAATCTGCTACGACAACTTCTCTAGAGCAGGGGTACAGGCTTGAAAGATATATTACAACTCAGGGTAAGTTTTAAAGAAGGTTTACTCTTCTACTCTATAGCAGCTTCTGCGCTTTGTGATTCATGTGCTTGTTGTGCGGACAGCTATATCAACGTATCTTATTGCTCCTCCATAGCCAGTAGCTCTCCCCTACTAGGTACTGGGGCATCCACGGCATTTGAAATTACGGCAGCTCCTATATGCAGGCCGACGAGGTGAATGATTCCGATAGTGCCATCTTTTCCCAATGCATCAAAACAATTCTCCCAGTACTGACGTGGCAGCGTACCTGGTATAGCTATCAGATACATGACTGCATCATACGAAGCGCCCCCCTCCCGAGTCAGATTTTCCGGCTTTACACCCTTGATGATGCTCTGTACTTGTGAGGTCGACAAAGCCTTAATTTGGCGGGATAACCAAACAATCTCCCCCTTCGCTTTATAGTGGGCTGTCACTGCCAACTTTGTAATTTCCTTGACTTCCGCCGAAGCCTGAAGGCCTTCGATCTCCGTGATAAGCTGGCTGTACGCAGACGCGACTGTACCGTCTCGAATCAGATATGGAAACCCACCAAGCGCCGTGGTATTGGTTGGGACTTTCGGAGCTCCCGATAGCCATTGTAGATATCGATGAAAGCGGTCTTCGCTCTGGATCATTGTGGCTGCCGGTTGGTCGTTGTGCATGCTGGGGGTTCTCTTTCAGAAAGATCTGGCGGCTCTTTTCTCGCAATCGTCGTCTTATCCTAAAGTTCCCACATCAGCGTGATCGGGGAGCGATTGATTATGCCGAGCGCCGAGGAGGCAGCGCAGGCGACGCGCAACTGCCTAAAGGAAGGGACCGACTAAATACCGTCTTGTTCTCGGCCAAGAGAACCCCTGTCTTATGTCTTACTTCGGACCGGGTTGCATTGGAACCGTCGTACGGCGATCACGTACGAGGACACCCGGGCAGGGTTGCAGTAGTTCGAGTTTAAATGGGTTGCCTTTCAACCCGTTCGATCGCGCGGCATCAACCGGCGCTTCGCCATAATGCTCAAGGCAATCGGTTTGAGCGTATTGCCTACCATCACACTCCCTCTACCAGACACCGATGGCCTAGAGCATTTTATCACCACTCCCGAGTTCCTACTGTCAAGCTAATTTGAGCATGACTGGGAAAGAATTTATGTTATGGCTCCTACCCAGCTGCAAGCAGCTCTGTGTGCTGGTCCTAGGGCAGAGGCGTGGTTAGAGAGCCTTGGAAGCATAGTAAGACTCAGTTGCGGTTCGACTTTACGGTCAGCCAGACTTCCTTTATGTTTGCGATAATCATCATTAATGAGGTTCAATGAGGTTATCTTGAGCGTATAAGAAGTATGGGTTTCGGGTGTTGTGGTCGGCTGGGTCAATGCGTCATCACCGTACCCCAGCGCTCAGTCACAGGCAGGAATGCAAAGGCAGTTGCAGATTAACCAGTGGTAAGGAATTAGCGGGTTGGAGTGGAGGAAGGTTTTTGGAATTGGCATGTTCTTCCCGCCCAAAGAATAGATCCGCGCTTTAGTAGGCCAACGCTCTAGCCTGTACTAGTTTGGTATAGGACTGAGGAACGCTTCACTTCTTCTGCTGATGTCTATATTGTCTAGCGGGTATAGAGCACCCCAACCCGACGGTACCGCTCTCAAAACCGTCTGGTTCTTGGAGCTGGAATCAATCAACTGCGACATCAGACTGACGCTCCTTAGAAACCTCCCAGTGTTCCTTCATTGCTTGCTCTGCCACTTCCACGCAGTCATACGCCCACATCCAATCTACAACCGCGGTCGGACTCACTTGACGCAGTCAGTCGCATGTGGAGAAACAACAAGATGGCTCTTAACTTACCGTCGGGTAGCTCATGTAGGGGCAAGACTCGTCTCACTGCAGTCTGTAGGTGGGCTGGAACCTCGAAAGCAGTAGATTCGCGGCGCGACAGATAGACCATGGCGCTGGCTCTCGGTTTGCGTAAGCGCTCCCAGACCTCTAAGCGGGATTCAATTTGCTGCGGCTGGTCGACGTTCCTCAACACTACGCCCAACACAGCGGCGTCCTCCATTGCGCTGGCAGCTCCTTGGCCATAAGAGGGCATCATAGGATGACACGCGTCGCCAAGAAGGACAAGTCTGTTCTTGCAGAATTGGGGGAGCGGCTCGCGGTGAGTTATCCTGCGTAGATAGAACGTATCTTCCCGGGCTGCTCGAATCAACGTTGGGATGGGCTCTTTATAGGACTGTAGACATTCCAGCGCCAGCTGACGGATCTCTTCGTTGGTCCATATCTTGGTGGTATCGACATCGCGGTAGACGTATACGCCAAAGTTCTGAAACTCATTACTGCAGCGGCCCCATCTTGTCAGTGCTGCCTGCTAACTAATTGCCTCGCCGATTGCCAGTTGTACTTACCTTCGGCAAGCCGAGCGAAAGAGACCTACGGAGGTGTCCCGACCAAAGTAGTAGCTCATCCGCAACGGGCTGTCTTGGACCATGTTCACCAAGGCTGGGTGACTTTGCAGGTCCTTGGACGCAAAGCTAAATCGGATACTGGCTGCCTTTGTCGTCTCTGCTGGCCTCTCTTCTCCCACGATCACGGCATGAGCTGATGATCGAACCCCGTCTGCCGCAATGATTAGATCCGCCGAGTGCACCTGGCCATCGATAGTTCGCACGCTCGTCGCACCTGCATCAAACGAGGTCACGTTCACACCTTCGATGATCTTCACTGGCAGGCCTGTTCCCTCGGGCGCAATGGCTAAATCCCACAGTGTTTGGTGCAGATCAGCTCGATGAATGAACCCGCTGGGGGCTCCGTAGCGCTCCTCCACCGTCCCAGGCGGCGGAACCCACATTGAACTCCACGCTGGGGTTGTAGGATCCACGTCTCCCACGAAGCCGTCGATTCCCAGCCATGGCGTGAAGCCAATCTTGTCGAGGTCAACACCTAGTTTTCGGAGAATTTTCGAGGCGTTGGGCGTTGAGCTTAGAGCATATCCATCTTCTGTCTTGCCGACCACTCGCTCCAGAATAACGACTCTGTGACCGCAACGGCGAAGCGCAATAGCGGCGGTGAGACCACCAATGCCGGCGCCCACGACTATGATAGCCAAGGGCATAGTGAGATGGGCAGTGACACTGTGGAAGAAGGCTATTGCTTTGCGTATAATGCGCCAGTCCTCACCAACCTAGATACTTAGGTAGGCATGCTGCGACGTATGTTCGAGCACCGACGCCGAGGACCTAAGCCACGTCTGTCCGTTGGACGGCTCGGTGTTGCGGTGTGTGTCGGGCATCGGGGCTCGGTTGAAGCGGAAAAGCGTCCGCTTTATCAAGCGGTGGGATTTGCTTAGTGTGCTGTAGCCGCATCATCATGTCTCGAATCCCCCCCATTCCGCGTCACGAGCTTGACGTAGAACAACAGAAGGTGCACGACCATTTCGAAGAGTTCACTTCGCGGGCGTACGGAGCAAACGGAGACAAGTTTACCTATCAGAACGAGCACGGCGCCTTTATTGGTGGCTTTCCGTTGTACGTGCAACACCCACGAATCGCTTTCGCGCACAACCAGCTCGCTGTCGCAGTCAACCGCATTGCTGTCCCTGAGCACATCAGGAACAGCGTGACGCTGGCTGTCGCGGGGCATTTTCAGGCTGCTAGTGAGATGTCCAGCCAGAGCAAGCGGTAAGGGAGCCTGTGCAAAGAACACCATAATACCCAGTGAGTGCTGTCGCTGACCTAGGCGGCAGATACGTCAAGAACGGCATCTTGACGGCTTCAGAGGCGCGAGCGTTGATGGCAGGCAACAGGCCCGAGTCGCTGGCGGGTTCATGCAGCGCCGCGCTCGAGGCAACAGCCCACCTCCTCTCCACACCAGGCCCACTGCCAGATGCGTTGTGGGATGCTTGCGTAGAAGCCATGGGGGAAGAAGCCTTTTTTGGTCTTCTCCATTCTGTTGCCTTTTACGCCTGGCTATGTGTTGGCGTTAATGCCCTTGATGTTCCCGTCCCCGTGTAAAATTCTCTCGAACCATGCTTGTTGACGGCGGGATGGGCGGACAGTACTCTTGCCCACGTGGAAATATTCCTTGCAGTAGTTTGTGCACGGTAGCGGCAAACTATCTAGCCATAGCAATCACAGTGTCTCATGTTTCTAACAGTGGTCATAACAATGAAAACAACACTATTAAACGCAAATGATAATTAGTTATAAACCATTGTAGTATGCAGGTGTGTGGTAGTGGGGGAGGAAGGCAGGGTAGGATTCGTGGCTCGGTTTACAATGTCTCCGCTTCATCATCTACTGGAGAGGGCCGGTAGGTAGGATCACAATCAAAGAGATAGGCAGGCCTCGTAATCATAACATCCAGCAAATTATACGGCTAAAAGCCCTACCAATAAGTGAGCTACAAGCCCTCCCAAACGTAGTTCGAGGAGAGCTCGCTGACACATGGTTTTGTTAGGAGTGGATTCTTGGGAGTTCAACTAGTGTACAGCCGCGCAGGCAACGTCCAGCCCGCTTCTCTACTTGTTCTCTAACGGCTCGAAAATGTATTTATGATGTTGTGTTAGGCTGTTTCGAAGATAATAGCAACGGTCTGAGCTGGATCACAGACTTGTTTCCACAGTTCCCGTGAACTGTAGCTTACAATCAGTTTTCAAATCTCCGCGAGAGGCACCAGGACATGTGACCATGTGCTTCACTTACTAGGCGTGTGCCGGATGTCCGTGGAATTCCGTGACGCTCTCGGCAGAGTCGAACTCGATGAACGCTGCCATATCCCAGCCCTTAGCCACATGCTCAAACGACGCGGCCGGTTGGCCAGCTACCAGTCTCCGAACACCTGTTCCCAGGGTTAGCGTTCTGCCCAAATGGGAGTGCCTCGAAGGCGCATCAGAATACCCACACGGAATCTTCTCGGGTATAGTTCTACTAACAGCGAGCCATTCCTGGACGAGTGCGGGATCCGCATCAGGCTTGAGCTTGAATAAAGCCACTTGAAACGCGGGCATATCTGAAAGAGAGTGATAGTAGTGGTGTGTTCGCTATCACGCTTGACGCTGGCAGCAGAACTATGTAGTGATAAGCAACGCTCGGTGCTTGCGTACGTACTGCCCGCTCGAGAGCCGTATCGGCATGTTTCTTCATCCCCCGTCCCCCCTCTTCCCCCTAATACATATTAATATCGGGGATAGGAGAGACATCGGGCGTGCAGTCACGTCGGAACTGCCTGCAATGCCGATCACCTGCACTCTGCGGTGGCGGACATCGCGATATGAATCGGGCTGTCCGACAGGCCTAAGCGTGCCTCCCCGACTTGGTTAGGTGATGTGCCTTGCTTCACTAGACTCCATCCTGAAAGGTATGTGAACGGGCGACCTTGCATCTGGCATAACGAAAACCACTTGCTTTTGAACGCGTCCGATTACGAAGCACTCACTTATCAATATCTGTCAGAGCCTTGGAGGGCTGTTCATCTACGGGCCCACGGACAAGAGCCCTAGTACGTGAGGGCAGTTATATCGAATCACGTCGTCCAGCGTACCTAGCCGCCATTTGAGTGGCATCGCTTCTTCCTCGGCCAGCGTGGATGCTATCATGGAGCCGCCAGTCGCTGATGGAACTACCTACCTCGTCACTGGTGCGAACCGGGGTAACTATAACTGGAACCGTGGCCATCCACAAACATGTCATGGCTGACGTTTGTACGCAAAGGCTTAGGAAGAGGCTTGGTGCAGCAGCTCCTCCTCCGCGTGTCAACTACGGTTGTGGCATGCGTCCGATCGGTAGCGACGTCACAGGCATCCTTTCAAGGTCTCGATCTAGGCAACAATTCCAGACTTGTGGTTGTCCAGTTGGACTGTGCCAGCGCGTCGGACCCGCAGCAAGCGGTCCAAGAGTTGCATTCTGTCCACAGAATTACACGTATCGACGTTGTCATTGCTAATGCCGGCATAGCCAACGATCACCATCCCGCATCCAGCGTACCGTTGGACCAACTGGAGGAGCACATGATGGTCAACGCCTATTCGATGCTCCTCCTGTTCCAGGCCACCAAGTCGTTGCTACAAAGATCCATCCAAGCGCCCAAGTTTGTCTACATAGGCGCGCGCCTTGGCACCATCTCAGACATGGACCGATTGGGAAGGGCGCCCTTGGCCGCGTATTCTCTTTCGAAGCTCGCCGGAAATTGGTTGGTGCGAAAATTGCACTACGAAAATGAGTGGCTCATCGCATTCATCGTGGATCCTGGGTGGGTTCCTGGCTTCATCATAGCTTTGAGTGTACAGTGGCTGACGTTGCAGCTATGTGCAATCCGACATGGGCAACTACGGTGCCCAACTACTTGGACGCCAACAGGCCGACACACCGATCGAGGATAGCACGCGTGGAATTCTTTCTCGGGTGCGTCTATGAACGCATTTGTTGGCTATACAAGCACCGCTAATACCTTATCTTTGCAGATCGATGACGCGACAAAAGACGTAGGATCTGGACAGTTTGTACTTTGGGAAGATGGCTCGTCTGTCGCGTGGTAAATAGCCTTGGCATTTTATCTCCCCTATACAGCTGCGGTGCGAAGGAATTCAATGCGTCCCAATTCATGAAGTATCATGTATCCTAGCTTTCGTGACAGCACATGATCAGGATCTTTCTACATATCCGTGTTAACTGACCATGAAATGCACATCTTATGTTGTACTAGATTACCAGGTTCTAGCGTGATAGCAATGTCAACTCGAATAAGACGCATCGCAACTAGCGACGACGTAGCCCTCCATACGTTGGTACAGATCCAGCTGCATATAGACTTTTGATTGCGCAGTCTCTTCCAGGAAGGGGGGTCCCGCTCATCTAGATGTTTTCGAGTCTCATAGTTAGACACAGCCCCATCGTACTACTTCATCGATCGCCGTAGCAACATGGACCACATTTCCAGCGTTGAGATCAGAGATACTAATCCTGCCCGAGGATGGCATGTGAACATGATGTACGCTCTTCATGCGCTGGCATTGCGCGGGCGTCAATCCCGTGAAGCCAAACATGCCAATCTGATCGGTCAGATGATTCCATGTCCCGGGCGTCTCTAGCCTTTCCAGCTCCTGTCGCAATCTCCACCGCATCTCGTTAATGCGGCTGGACATTGTGACAAGATTCTGTTCCCACTCAGCAGATAATTTGACGTCGTTGAGCACAATAGAGGCGACCCTGGCGCCATACGAGGGGGGCGTCGACATTTCAGAGCGTACGAGGATCGCGAGCTGGGACGCCACTCGCTGCACTACAGCCGGAGCATCTGGGTGCGTAGCCGCAACGTAATGGAAGCATCCAACACGCTGACCGTAAAGCCCCATTGTCTTTGAGAAGGATTGTGCAACCACAAACTCTACACCCGCCTCCACGAACAGGCGTATGGCCGAGTTATCCTTGGTCAAGGAGCCAGAAGCAAACCCCTGGTAGGCACAATCTAGAAATGGAAAAAGCCGTCGCTCTTGCACGATTCTCACCAGCAGCCGCCACTGCTCTTCGTTGAGATCCATACCGGTAGGATTGTGAGCGCAGACCTGGAGCAGGACAATACTGCCCGGAGGTGCGCGCCGAAGAACAGACGCCATGGCTGTCAAAGTGATGGACTTGCTGACACCATCGTAATACGGGTAGTCCTCTACACGCAACCCTACATGTTCAAAGCATTGCGCATGCAAGTGCCATGTAGGGTTAGGCACAAAAGTCTGAGGCGTTGGATGGGGCAGGAATCTGGCCAAGAGCAGAGCGCCGATGTGAAGAGCTCCTGTGCCAGAAAGTGTCTGGATGGAGCAAACCTGCGGCGTCGTCTTAGCCCGGTCACCCAGGAGCTACCTAGCTGCGCTCTGTCTGGTTACGTACCCTTCGCTCCGCTATGGCTGCAGAGTCTTTGCCAAACAAGACTCGACTCGCGGCGAGCGTGAACTCGCTGATTCCTAGAATAGGAGCATATTCATGCTTGAAATAGTTCGACTCTTCAAAACATCGCTTTTCGGCCTATTGTTTCCAACCTGTTAGTAAGGACCTCTACCAAACGCGCCGACTACACTCACCTCTACAACAGCAGGTAGCCTCCATGGTCGCCCTCGCTCGTCTCGGTAGGCCCCCACTACAAGACTCACTTTGTGCGGACTTTCATCCGCCAGAAAGTCGTGCTTCATACCCATGAGAGGATCATCGCGGGCCTTTGGGATGGCGGCTAGTCCATGGGTTGGATTTTGAGATAGAAGAGACGCCATGGGATACGATGTCTTCGCTACCTAGGTAAGCTTGCGATTTGCTGCACAATGACCTTGGTAGGTATCTTTACGCAGTAACTTCACGACCTTTTCTCTCTGGGTCAGTGATACCTAGATAACATGCCCAGTTATCTTCGGGCGGTGCACTTTCGGTCGGTCTTGTCAGCTCGGCCATCGGTCATGTAGGCCCCACTTACCCTGTCCGTGCACAGGATGCGCGGATTCACTAGTTGCGCACCCCAACAAACTAATTAAGTACACAAAAATAAGGCTCTACAGCCATGTATAATAGCTATTATTACAAGAGTTTATTGTAAAGTAGTAATTAATTATTTGTAAAAAAGATATACTATCTAGATTAACTTAGAAAGTTAATATTGCAACGGCTACAGGTAGTAGTAGTTAGTAATATTTAAGGTTAGTTGATAGCAGCTTAACTACCTACTACACCTACTACACGCTTTTTTCTAACTACTAGCTTATATAAGGTTGTACACTTACCTCTTTAGAGTAATTATAAAGCTTTTTAAGCGTTATAAGCTTATCTTTAATACTAATTTTAAGCTGCTTATTAAGCCTTGCATACAGCTACCTTAGCTTTCTTCTTCTCTTTAAGTTTCTTAGCTACCTCTACTACCTTATAGTTTTCTTAAGCTATCTTCTCTTTATATAGCTTGTTAGCATGCCTTAGCTTAGCTATATTAGCTTTTTAAGTTTCGAGCTAACTTTTCTCTTACTTTTTAACCTTTACTACCTTATATACTCTCTCTACCTAAGAAGAAGACTATAGAATTTCTCTACTGTAGTACTTATTAGGTATAAGTAATACAGCCTTTTTTTTATACCTCTTTTTAACTTATAGCACCTTTCTAAGTCTTTTAATCTTATAAGTCTTGAAGTAAGAGATAGTAGAGTAACTAGCTAAGCGTTTTTAACTCTCTACTGTTGTTATTCTTTACTACTAACTGTATAAAAAAAGAATTTTTAACCTAGTTCTTACTACTAAGTACTAATATAGAGCTCTTACGTCAGCTTAGTAGCTTAAAAGTATTACTAGTAAACTTATTAAAATAGTGCTAGGGTTAAGAAGTACTAGGATAGTACTTCTAAATAAATTAAGCATAAGTAACTCTGTAAAAGTAGCTATCTAATCCTTTTAAAATAAGAATAAGAAGTTAGCCTTTGTAATTATAAACAGGCCTTAGCTAATATAAAGGTAGATTAAGAGCTAATTCAAGTATATAGATAATAGAGGCTTAAAAAGTACTATATAAAGTAGTTAAAGCGTTAAGGTTAAGTAGAGAGGTAATAAACTCTATTATTAGGTAGCTACTATAGCTATTAATAATAGGAAGTTAGTAAGAACATAGTATTAAAGGTTAAGTATACCTATTGAACACCTATTTAAGCTAGGCAACACTAATCTTATTATTAGTCTAGCTAGAAGGTAATATAGTAACAAACAGTAATTATTCTTCTTACTTAATTAACTTAACCTATATAAGAGCATGTTAATCTATTAGCTAAGAATATAATCCTATTTTACAGCTCTAAGCCCTAGCTGCTAGAGCTACCTAGCTTAATAACCTTAGACAACGCTAAACTATAGAAGATACAAATTGCAGAATATAGAGTTAAATTAAGTAATTAAGCCTCTTAGTATATACGCTTACAGAACCTATAGATATAGGTTAATACTATAGTCATCTTAGCAATTATAACTTTAGCTATAATAACGCTTATTAAAGAAAAGAAGTTAACACTCTAAGCTTTAATTAAGGTACTAAAGAAGAAGCTAGCTCTATTAAAATGCTAGTAAGAAGAACTTAGTACGTGCCTAGTACTAAGCTTATCTCTAGAAGGCTAGGCAGAGTTAATAGAATTCCAAGTTCTAAGAAGTAGTATAAAGAATAGAACCTCCTATATCACAAGGCTAAAGCTCTTAAGATTACTAATGTAGAAGGCAAGCTTATAGTATCTAACTTTTTAGACTTGTTAATAAAGATATACTAGACTAGTCTTAGGCTAAATAATAGTCTATTATTTACAACTTAGTACTAGACAAAACAACACTTACTCTAGATAAAGTTAGTAGAGTGTGTTTAGGTCTTTTTTAAAAGTACTCTGTTTAAGCTCTTTATAGCTTTAGTAAAGTATTTGCTACTATAAGTTAAATAGCTTAAGCACAGTTAAGTAACAGACCTCACTAAGTAAAGATCAACTACCTATATAGACAATTACACTTCTAGAAGCTAATTAGCTATAACTAACTAAAGGCAGCTCTTATAGGTAAACTATTTACTCCTAGTAATTAAGTAAAGAAAGAGATTTTTAAATACCTTAACAAACCTAAGTAGAAGGACTAGAAGAGTAAGATAATTAAGAAGGAGTAAATAAAGGATAGCAACGCTATAATAAGCAGCAGCAACTACTTAGGATTAATTATAGCAGCACTAATAGACCTTAACTTAATAGGACCTTGATCTATAGAGTAAGAAGTCTACTAAACTATAGATTTTACTGCTTATCTCCTATTAGATAGTACTATTCTTAACAACAGAGCAAGGCTCTACTTAGTTAATAAGCTTAATCTTATTAACTTTACTACTTTCTAGAAGACTAAGAAGCTTACTTGTATAAAGGTTAGTATCCAGTCTTTCTTAATCCTAGGTACTAGCACTAGAGTAATTAAAAAAGTACTACACAGGATAAGTAGAGAAGGTATAGAAGATCTTATTCTTTACAACGTTACTATAGTAGAGAGTTTCTACGTTAATATTATATTAGAAGCCTTATTAAAGAAGGTAGGTGTATAGTACTTAGGATTGGATTAAACACTGTGTATTAGCTTACTATTGAAAAGCATTTTATTAGCTACTTTGTCGCGCTATTTTAACCTTACTTTTATAGAATAAAAGCTACTATTAATCTATCTAGTTGTAATAAGCGTAACTTTAACTACTCAGTGTAACGGGCTAGGCCTAGGTGCTGGCTCCTCGGCGTACACCGCCTTAGCAGTACTCCGGCTCGCAATCTTAGCATAGACTAGAGCCCTGCTACAGAGCTAACATGTCTAAAACAAGGTTATAAAAACTCTGCAACCTCTGTCCTAGAGGTTGTTCTCTATTAAATCTATCTTGTATTTTACCAGCAAATTCCCATAGAGGTTAGCTCCTTACAATTAGATTTAATTACTAAACAAGAATTAATAAGCGAGATGTTTAACAACACTGCTAGGCGTCTAGTTAAATACAGCATTAATCTGTGCACTAGTAACAATAATTAATTAAACATTAGAACTAAACTCTAGAACCTTGCTACCTTGTAAGTACTAGAGGAGTACTAGAATAAGCTACTTGCTTATGTACTAGAATGCCTAACTACGTATCTATTATAGGCAACCCTACCTAAGGCTGTAGTAACTATTACTAATAGCAAGACACATCCTACTATAGACTCTAACTAGAGCCTATAAAGGAAAGATATAAGCAAAACTATACAAAGGTTAGTTAAAGCCTAGGTCTAAGCCTATAATATATCTATAAGGTTACTAAACTATGTTGTAACTCTCTCTACCTCTGTACAAGCAATTAATAACAAGCTAAGCAAGGCTATAAAGTTACTTAATATAGGCAAGTTTAGTAGCAACTAATATATATACAGGACGTTTAAGTCCTAGATAAAAGATAAGCTAAAGTCTATAAGAGACTAAGAAGCTATTCTAGGAGTTGCCTATATATTTAATAGGCTAGAAGGACAAGCTGCGTAGGTTAGCTTATTATAGAAGAATTATAACCTAATACGTACAACTAATTAGTTCTAGGACTTCTTAGACAAGCAGTATAAAGACTTTCTATTTAAGGAGTATTCCTAGTAGAAGCTCTAGACTATTACTATAAAGAAGAGTAACTAGAGTGTTAAGGCTTTTAATGCAGAGTTTATCTAGCTAGCCTACAACGCTGCTAAAGAGAACAATATAAAGAACCTTTAGACTAGGTTTATATCTGCACTCTATCTAGACCTCTAGGATAAAATAGTGTTAGTAGACATTCTAGACAACTAGGATTTCTAGAGCCTTATAGCTAGAGTTTTAGCAGTAGAGGTTAACTTCTGTAGGTCTAAGGCACTAATAAACAGCACCTTTAGACAACATATACAAAGACCAAACCAAGATAGTATAGACTAAAAACCTACTTAGGCCTACTCTAAGAAGATTAAGTTAGACAACTAACAGCAAGCAGAGCAGTAGACTTAAGAAGTCTTAGACTAGCAGAGAGCTGCTAACATCTGTCTAAGATGCAGAAAGAAGAGCTACTATATAAACAAATGTAAGTTAGCCCTAGCTAAGAGACTAAAGAATGTCTAGGTTAAGAGTGTAATTACTAAAGTCTCTAAGAATATTAACTTAAATAATAAAGGTTTAAAAAACTAGAAACTCCTGTTTAAAGGCGTAAACAAGGGTTTGGAAGAGAAGTTACAAAGAGAAAAAAAATGTTCTAGAAGTTTTACTAATAGTAGCTAGATAGTAAGCCTATATTACTGTATGTAATAGTATAGAACAACACTATAGCACAAATATTAATTAAAACTAGGTACTTAATATATAGCATAGTCTTATCTAAGTTTATATTATAAAACAACCTTTAACGCACTCCTATATATAGACGTAAGGTATTAGACATAGCTAGGAAAGTAACCTAGGTAACTAATGTTGTAAGAATTAAGATTAATATTCATAGCTATAGAGAAACACTCTAGGCATATGTGCTAGATAGGGAAAGATAGTATAACCTTATCTTAGGAAGACTATAGATAAATAAAAACAAAGTTACTATAACCCTAGCTAAAAAGATATTATTCATCTACTCCTTATAGAAATAAGTAAGAAGTAGAAAGAGCATCTATTCTAACTAACTACCTAAGCCTATTAGCCTAGAGTTGTACTAGGCGCTAAGAAAGAGGTCTAAGATAAACTAAAACATAGAACTGTTCGCTGTATTAATAGCAGACATTTAGAAGGCCCTAAAGAAGAATAAGCTAATAGACCTCTAAGACCTCCTCCTAGAGTTCCCAAAGGATAAGTTTAGAACATTTATAAAGGAGGAAGTAGATAAGCTAGCGCCTTACTACAGTTCTAACATAGATTATACAATTACACTAGTTAAGTAAAATAGTAAAACTGTAATAGTACTATAGGGACTACTATACAGTATATCTTGCAAAGAGCTCCTAGTGCTACAACAACAACTTACTAGCTACTTAGATAAGAGCTTTATCTAAGTTAGCAAATCTAGTGCTTCCGCCCTAGTGCTATTTATTAAGAAACTAGGCAGAGGCCTCTAGTTTTGTGTTAATTATTAAGCACTAAATGCAATTACTAAGAAGGACTAGTACCTATTGCCTTTAATCTACGAGACTCTCTTACAGATAATAAAGATGTTATAGTTTACTAAGGTAGACGTTATCTAAGCCTTTTACAAGATTAGGATCGCTAAAGGAGATAAATAGAAGACAGCTTTCTAGATAAGATTTAGGCTCTATAAGTAGTTGGTAATGCTATTTAGACTAGCTAATGCCCTAAGTATGCTCTAAAGGTATATTCACTAGATCTTAAGAGAGTACCTAGATAAATAGTGCTCTGCCTACGTAGACAATATGTTAATCTACTCTAATAGTACCTAAGAGGAACATAAAGCCAAAGTTAAGGAAATAGTCTAGAAATTAGGAGCTGTAGAGTTGCACCTTAACGTAAAGAAGACTAAGTTCTCTATTAAGAAAACTAAGTAATTAGGATTTATTATTAAAGCTAGTAAGGGCATCTAGATAGATCCTGCAAAAGTCGCTACTATAAGGTTATAGGAACCTCTAAAGATAGTAAAGAGAATCTAGAGCTTCCTAGGGTTTGCGAACTTCTACTAATAGTTTATTAACTAATTTTCTAGTATAGCAGAGCCTCTTACACGCCTAATAAGAAAAAACGCAATCTTTTAATAGAGAGAACCCTAGCAGCAAGCCTTTAATGCTATAAAGGCTGTATTTACTAGAGAACTAGCTCTTACAAACTTTAATCTAGTTTTAGAAACAGTGCTAGAGTGTAATGTGTCAGAATAAGCAATAAGAGGAGTACTTTTCTAATATAAGAAAAATAAGGTACTTTATATAGTAGTATACTTCTTAGCTAAGAACTCTAAGGTAGAAGTAAACTACACTATTTATAAAAAGAAAATACTAGCAGTAATTAAGTGCCTCTAGGAATAGAGCACAGAACTAAAGCAGGTAAAAGAATTTATAGTTATTACTAATTACAAGAACTTAGAGTATTTCTAGAAAGCTTAACTTCTCTAAGAAAGACACGTCTAATAGTTAAGCCTTCTTAGCTAGTTTAACCTTACCTTTACCTATAGGCCTAGTAAGGTTAACAACTATGCAGATACGCTTTTAAGGAAAGAAGAGGATATTCCCCTGTCTACAGGAGATAAGAGGACTAAAACTAGATAGTTTTAACTGTTAAAACTATTTACACAGGTAGTAAGGACTAACCTAGAAGACAACTCTGCTAATAATATACAAGTTTTCTCCTTAGAACTACGTAGGGTAGACTAACTCCTTTCTACAACACTTTAGGATAAAGAACTACGTGCAGAAATACCTTTAGGCAGAAACCTAGAGCTATACAATAATATTAAGGAATTTCAAATAATTTAAGAGAACGCTGCTAAGAATAATAAGACTTACTAACTTATTATGTTGTCTATTTCTTTAGGAGCTAGGAAGTTTCCTGTGTAGCTTAACCTTAAAGTCTCTCTCTTAAAGTTCTTTGTAGATAATAGACCACTCTGCTAGTAGGTTGTGCCACTAACTACACAGCACCCAACCGCCTATAAGACCGCCTATAAGAGCTGCTAAATGGGCGGTCTAGGTGCCTCGCTTAGGCAGGTAGGCGCCTAAAGGTTTAGGGAGTAGGGCGCCTAAGTGCTTGAGTTCTGCTAGTAGAGCTATGTTACTACAAGAAAGTATAGGTCCTAAACTCTAATACTTTTAGAACTAAGATTATTCACAATGCCTATTATTTACTAATTATAGGCTATCTAGGACAAGGAAACATGTATGTAATTCTCTCTTAGTCCTACTTCTAGCTAGGGATGTTAACTGCCCTACGCTAGTATGTAGAGAACCGCAACATCTATAAAAGAACAAAGCTATAGAGGGAGCTAAAGTAAGGACTCCTTAAACCCCTCCCTTGCCTAATAGGATCTAGAAGGAAATCTCTATAGACTTTATAATAGATCTTTCTAAAAGCAATAATAACTGTAAGGTTGTAGTTATTATAGACAGACTTTCTAAAGACGTTATCCTAGCCCTCTTACTAGACCTATTAGTAACAATAGTTACCTGCGTATTTATATCTAACGTAGTAGCCTACTATTAGTTGCCGAATGCAATTGTCTCTAATTAAGGAACGTAATTTCTTAGCAACTTCTAGCAAACAATATGCTAACTGCTAAGAATTATACAAGGGCTTTCTACAGCCTTCTACCTCTAAACTAATAGAAGTACCAAGCGTATAAACTCTGTAGTAGAGGCCTACTTAAGAGCCTATATTAACTAGGCCTAGGATAATTAGTGTGCATAGGTACTAGTAGCCTATATTGCTATAAAGGATTAGGTAGCTATATCTACTAGCTTTAGCCCTTTCTTCCTCTAGTATAGTTACAATGTAGACCTAGTCTAGATAGATCTAGACTTAATAGCAGAGTTATTGCACTAGCATACAAAGAAACCTACTAGAGCTATAGCAAGTATAGTATAGAAGTTTATTAAAACAGTTAACTTTATTAAGGCTTAGATAGCAGAGGCTTAGTAGATATAAGAACAGCAAGCCAACACACACTAAAGAGAAGCCTCTTAACTAAAGGTTAGAGAGAAAGTCTAGCTAAAGCTAGGAAACTACTTCTTAAACAGCTAAGCTTGCTAGAAGCTAGATTAGAAGAACTAGAAATATATAGTTATAGAGGTTATTAGAAAGTTATAAGGCTTTCTTCTTATAATCTTCATTAGATAGTATCCTTTTTAGGAATAGCTATTACCTAAAAAGGCAACTTGAGCTATTTAGCCTAAATATATATATATTAGGCCTAAATATAGGTACTTTCCTAATTAGATTTAGCTTTTACCTAATCTGGTAAAGTACTATCTGAAGAATGCCTAGCTAGAGAGCGTTAGAAAGCTGTGCTTATCATAGCAATAGCTTTACTAGATCTAGAGTTAGTTTTCTTGCTATAAATAGCTTAAGGACACGTTGCCTTTACTAGTAGGTTACGTGTACACCTACGTAATCTGCTAGTAGGTTGCGTAATTGCCTACGTAATCTGCTTA
>SATY01000709.1:0-19484 GCA_004335155.1 Ascochyta viciae
CCCCTAGCCTGTGCGGCCCCTACCCTGCCCCTACTCCTAGCCTATGCAGCCTCTACCCTACACCTACTACTAGTCTGTGCAGCTCCTTCTCTACCCCTACTACTAGTCTGTGCGGCTCCTACTCTACACCTACTATACCCTGTAGTACACTGTACCTATTTGCCAGCGTAGATTTTAGGCTATTAACAACGCGAAGTTTTAGATTATGTCTTATATAGGCAGTAATTAACGCGCTGTAAGCATATCTATATGCTTTATTAGCTCTATCTCCTATTGTAGAGTTAGGCGTTGTTAATTAATGTTCTTAGTAGTTGTTAACATAGAAATTGCTTAGTGCCTTTACAATAACGTAGATCTTACAACACTAGGTTTTTTTGCTATTGCTGTATACAAGAATTGTTTGCTAGGCTTTAAAGCATCTAGCTCTCTAAGGGCAGCCTCTATTAACATTGTGGGGTTAAGTTATAGGGTTGAGGATTTTAACGCGTTTTGGTGTTAGCGTGCATTACGCGAATCCGTGCATCACGCGCACGAACACGGTAACGACCAGAGTCGCGTAACGACCACCCTACCAAAAATCACACCCACACTTCAACGCGTAATAACTCAACAACTATAGCAGCTATAGATAAAGCAGTTGCAGCAATTAAAGTGCGTAGACTAGGCGCAAAACCTAAGTATACAGTAACTGCTAAAAAGTTTAGTGTTAATTAAACTATGTTAAGCTAAAGATACAAGCGTCTTTAGGCCTTATATACAGTTAAGTTAACTAACTAGCAAAACCTTAACCTATAACAAGAGCAAGAGCTTGTACAGTATATAAAGGGCCTTACTAGACGTCGCCTACCCCCTATAAGAGAAATGATCTAGAATTTTGCCTTAGGATTAGCCTATAAACATGTAAGCAATAGCTAGGTTACGCACTTTATTAACTACTATCACATCTATCTTATCTCTTAGTAGACAACTAGAATGGACCGCCACCGCCACTAAGCTAACTTAGAAGGTAAACACAAGCACTATTTCAACCTCCTACAGCACAAAATCAACTAATACAACATTAAACCTTGCTATAC
Organism: Ascochyta viciae; assembly: GCA_004335155.1. Classification (NCBI taxonomy): domain Eukaryota; kingdom Fungi; phylum Ascomycota; class Dothideomycetes; order Pleosporales; family Didymellaceae; genus Ascochyta; species Ascochyta viciae. The sequence goes on from SATY01000709.1 coordinate 1,077, forward strand.
ATACAATATAGATAAGAAGGGCTTTATAATTAGTATTACTACTAGAGCAAAGCATGTGTTTAGTAGATAAATATATACAAAGAGGGAGGTTATAGCAACACTTTAAGATAGTAGTTATAAGTAGATTACTCTAATAGCGTGTGTAGGTGGTAATAGTAGAGCTCTGCCCCTAGGCCTTATCTATTAGGCTGCTAGAACAGCTATACAATCAAGCTAGGTTAACTTAATTAAGTTAGGGGAACACTCTGTATTTGTTACCACATCACCCTCTAGCTAGACAAACAACAAGATTGGCACTGCCTAGCTTAAACAAGTGTTTAATAGGTATACTAAGCCTTCATCACCACAACCTTACTAACTACTTATTGTTAATAGTTACAGTAGTCACCTAACAATAGATTTTATTAACTACTGTAACTAGAATTAGATTATACTAGCTGTATTCCCTCTCTACTTAACCTATACGCTTTAACTACTTAATGTAGTGTTGTTTAAACCTCTATTAACAGCGTACTTAAAAGAGCTCTTAACCTACCTTCACATTAGCTAAGGACTATTAGCAATTAAGAAGGGAGACTTCTTCTCTCCGTTCTAGAAGGCTTAGGTAGCTACCTTTACAGAGTTACTTATACTTAAGTTATTTAAGGCTACTAGAATTGTACCTCTAAATCCTAACACTATACTTGATAGGTTCAACAACAGTACCTCTAAGCTACTAGGCTTACGTGAGAGCTCTACCTTAGTGCTTAGTAGTAAGGACTAGGTCAAAATTAGGACTCTTATACAGTTAGCAGTAAAGGATAAGGACAGTTAGGAGTTAAAAAAGCTTAGCTAGTTACTCTACTATCTCTTAGTTCAAAACCAGCTACTCTACTATAAGATTAAAGGACTTAGAGAGGCTCTACAGGTTAAAAAGAGGTACACAAAGAAGGCTGTATCACTTATACCTCATAAGTACTAAGGTAGAGCTATCTTATAGTTACTATCTAAGGTAGAGAGAGCACATAAGGCAGTGAAGGTTAAAGAGCAAGAGAAGAAGCAGCTAGAGACTCAAAAAGCTAAGATAGCTAAGCTAAGGCGTGCTAGCAAGCTGTACAAGGAGAAGGTAGCTTAAGAGAAGCATAAAGCAAAGGTAGTGGCTAATAAGGTTAAGAAGAATAAGAGAGCTAAGGCAGCTGCATGCAAGACTTAAAAGAACAAGTATTAGAAACAACCTAGCAACTCTAAAAGAGCTATAAAACTACCCTAAACAGGTAAGTGTAAGGCCTTAAATCTATCTACCTAGCAAAAGAAGCAACAGAAGCATGTAGTAGATGTAGTAAGTAGTTAACCTGCCACTAAGCGTACCTATCTACTACTAACTACTACTACCTGTAGGGGCCGCAACGTCAACCTCCTAAGTAAATTTAGATAGGCTAAATTAATTGTAAGCATTCCTTTATTACTCTACTATAAACTCCTGTAATAATAGCTATTATATGTAGCTGTAGAGCCTTATTTTTAAGTGCTTAGTTAGTTTGTTAGGGTAGTTGTTACGCGACTCTAGTCGTTACACGCACAGACACAGTACGCTAGAGATAGAGATTTTACTAGTATTTACTAGTAAATACTATTTTACTAATTAGTAAATCTAAAAACAGAAGGTGTAATAGTAAATACTAGATAACGTACTCTACAGGTAAGTTGTTTATACAAGTAAGTTGTTTATAATGCTAAGACTACACTAAACTTCTACCCTATTATAGCCTGCATTAGCCTATATCAGCCTTGTATACAGTAGTACAGCATATAATATTATTTAGTAACACCTTCTGCAGGCTTCTTACACGTGCGTAAGTTATACTCTACCTCTTAGTACCTTTTACAGCGTCTTTAGGCTGCCTTACCTCCTTTAACACACACTTGCTTCCTTGCCTTCTTACTATTACTATGCGCCCTAAACTTATTTAGAGTAGCTAACTAAAGGCCTTCCTCTGCTGTTATAGTCTCCTCCTGCTGTAACTGCTTTCTTTTACGCAATTTATGTTGCGTAGCAGCCTTATTTGCTGCTTAAAGCCTAGCATTCTCCTTTTAAGCTAACACTAGCTTGTGCGCAACAATAGCTGCGCCTTTAGCAAGCTTTTTAAAGGCCTTAACTATTAAAGTTAGTGAGCTGCTTATATGCCTTTAAATCCTCTCTTAAACTAGCGTTAATTGCGACCCTAATTGCAGGGTATTACTTAGGGTTTAGGACTACTAGAGAGCATCTTCTACAGAAGGTAGCAGTAGGGTACGTAGGTAGACATTAAGACCTATTATAACCTGTTCTAGGTTAAAGGGAACTATTCTAGCGCCTTAGAAGCCTCTTTAGATATTACTAAAAGTAAATGTCTCCTTGTAGGCGCCTATAAAGCATAGTAGAAACTTAGTTTTAGTAATATAAGTAATGTAGTTACGCATAAGATCCTTAGCTTAGCGCCTATACGCCTTCTTTAAAGGGGCAAAACAGCCTACATCTAGTAGCTGTAAGAGGTGTAATAAGTATAGAAGTATACACAGTATAATAATCTTTGCTTCCTTATAGTATTGTTAGAAGTTAAGGGAGTTATAGCTTTTATAGCTATTAATAAGGAGTAGCTAGTACACTCCTTAGGTGCGCGTCTTTGTATAGGCATTAAAGTGCTTTAACTAGTCTAGACTAAGCTTATTAGTAGTCTATCTATTCTTAGAGACTCTAATAACCTAATTATAGAGCAGATTATCCTCTTTGTACTAGGCAGAGAGGTGGTTGCAGCCTTTAAAGATAATAAAGAGTAGAATAGCCTACTCTATGCTATTAATGCCCTATATAACTGTTGTCTACTTGCAGTTGCCCTGCTGCACTGCCTTTAGCTGTTCTTAATACTCTAAGCCTGTAACAACTGCTTCTGTTAATATCTAGCCTATTATAAAGCCTGTCTTATTAAAGTTGTACATGTTATTGTCCTAGATACTATACTTAGCTTTAACATTCGCTACAAGCCTAAACTAGCCTCTAATAATCTCTAGATCCTTACAAAGGGCTCTCTTGTAGTTATACTTATAATTAAACTACACTTTAAGGTTAGAGCAGCGCTTAACAAACATACTAGGCTAGTTTAAGCTAACTTAGCCTATATTGCGCTCTTTCTGCAAGGAATTAGCTATATTAGCTACAGCAGCCAGCTAAGGGGCAAATCCTTAGGCATCTAGCTTAAGGATGTGCTTAGCAATTACATCCTCTTTAGTCTAATCTATATTTTTTAATTTTAGCGCGCAATTAGCTTATGCAGGTTGTCCTATGTATTAGTTACATAGTGTGTTATAAAGCGCATTATATATAGCTGCAGCGCGTTGCAATGTAAGTATTGTATCTTATTTAATTGCCTAAAGCGCAAGCTGTATTGCAGCTTCTTTTAAGGGCTTAGATTTGTATTGTTGTTAAGGCATTGTGTAGTAGGGTAGAAGTTTAGTGTAGTCTTAGCATTATAAACGACTTACTCGTATAAACAACTTACCCGTAGAGTACGTTATAGCCTTAACCTATTTCCTAGCTACTTTGTAATAGATCCTGCTGTGCTTGCCGCCGCTGCAATGTTGCAGATAGATAACCTAGATAACCTCCTGCCAATTATGTTAGCACTTAACAATAACTTAGGCTTAGATTAATAGCTATACAAACTATTTAAGCGTTTTAGTTACTCTAGGCGCCTTGTTAATGTATAGGCTAATAAGGCTAACAGAGGATTTAATAATTACTACTTTAAGAGCTTTACCTATTTTACTAAACAAGAGCTTATCTAACTAGCTTACGCCCTTTAAATCCCTACTAAATTTGATATAGATATAAGGCCGCACGCTAAGATAGTAAGCTTTAAAGAGTTGTTGTTAGTGTTTTGCTAGAAGGCAGCACAGCTAGTGACCTTTGCCACTATAATAGTCTATTTTAGGCAGAGTTAACTATAGCTATTAAAGGTTTATAACAGTGTTTTAATGTATTTATAGGAGTTGTTTAGCGATTAGATTTTGTTTAACAGGCAGCTGCTTTGGCGTAGCAAGCTAGAGGAGTACACACAAGCTATTAACAATAGTTAGAGTAGAGAGGCATCTAATAATAAGCTAATTTTTAGCTTTATTAACAGTACTAAAGTCAAAATTGCTAGACCTAGTGAAGAGGATTAGTTAGCTTACTACTCTAGCTATAAGAAGCAGCACGTAGTGTTGCACTTAGCAATCTACTTACTAAACAGGCTTATAGGAGCTTGCCTTAGTAGAGTACCTACAGCTAGATCTAACATCTTAGCGTAGTTGCAAACTACTATTAGAGACTAGATAAGGGATCTACTCTTATACCTAACGCTAAAGACAATAATGTATGTCTACAGTAATAGTGCGTTTAGCAACTAGTATAGGGTGCTTAGCAGCTACAAACATGCTTCTAGCTAGTATCTGCTACAAACTAAAAAGTCCATAAATTAGTAGTATTTAACAAAGCAGATTATAGTAGAGTAGGGTATAGGAGGAGTTAAAAACAACTTCTAATACCTGTATTACACAAGGGCTCTACAAGTAGGTAACTACCTAGTAGGTGCTTACTTTCTAGTGTATTTGTTTATCTAGAACGCCTAAACGTGTATAAGGCAAGGAAATCAGCTCTCTTAGATGTTTAAAATAGAGCCTCTAGAGCTTAAGGAGTACGTTAACATTAGTAGCGTTAACAGAACAAAGCAAGTTGGCGTTAGTAGCAGCTACAACTAGTAATTAAAGGCAGAAAGTAGTAATATAGAGCAATTTTTTAGCGTTAAGATAGATCTAAAAACACTAATCTAGTGTTTATAGATAGCTTAAGCATAAGCTATATTACTTATACGCTAGCTTTGCGTTTGTATAATGCAATAGTTAGAAGTAGCTAGGCAGCTTCCTTATAAGAGTAAGTGTACGCAACAAGTACAAAGGCTAGTTTAGCAGTAGCTACGCCTAATTTAACCTAGAAATCCTTGTGTTTACCCTTAATTTGCATAGAGTGATAGAGAAGAGCCTCTTAACCTACTAACAACACTATCTATTGTATATTACAAGCGCTAACACAGCGCAGATAGCAAATTTTATAGAGTTTTCTTATTAATTAGGCATTAGCTATAAACACTGTAATAGTACTATTAGTATTAATTAATACACAACACTATAATTTCTATATATACTACTTGCCCTGCACTAGCTACAAAATTATATCTAGCTTCTTATCCTGCTTTTTAGACGCCTCCTCCTGCTTTGCTACTACCTCTCTAAGATCTGTTATAGTAGTGCGAAGCTTAGCAACCTCTAGATTTAGAGAGTCTAATAACGTGCGACCTCTAGCTATACTTTTAAACACCTCTAATATCTAAGTACTCTGCTTACTCTGCTGCTCTATATAATCCTTTAAAAGCTTACTATTACCCCTAGATCTACTAGAGCAACGCTATTTAGTGTTGTTAGTCTAATTATAAGTACTTTTATGCTGCTAATTGCGCGCCTTTGCTAACTCTAACTCTATTTTAGATAGTAACACTTAACGCTTGTTTAAGCAAGTATTTTGTAAGTTAATACGCCTCTGCTCCTTTTCCTGCGCTTTATATTTAACCTCTGTCTTACTCTAAGTGTTAGCGCTATGCTAATTTGTTATAAAGTCCTACTAGTTAATAAAGTAGTTAATATAGTAATAGTACATGCTGTGCTTAGGTTTAAAACTAGAGCTCTCTCTACTAACCTCTTCACGCTACTGCGCTATTTCTTGGCTAAAAAAGGTCTTTATAGTATGTTTATTAAACTCTAACACCTCCTCTCTATTCTAGCAAGCTCTTGCCTGCCTCGCCTTAATAATAGCTTAAAAGAACTTTATCTTGCTATAATGCTCTAGCAGCTTAGTAGAACACATCTTAGCTGCTAACACTATAAGGTTATAGCGCTCTAAAAAAGGTATATAACTCCTCTAATAAGCTCTTCTATTGCTTGTAGTTGTATCTAACTCTAACAGCACCTTGTTGTGTAACAGGCAGAATTTGCTGTAGTAAGGCCTATAGTATATGTAATACTCTTAAGCCTCTGCCTCTAGGTTAACTACTAGTAGTAGTAGAGTTAGTGTAGGTAGTAGCATATAATTATTAGGATTGTATAGTATCTCTACTAGCTAGTTATTACTACTACTATTGCCATCCCTTATACGCTGCTCCTAATCCTTATTAACTACCTTAGCAGCCCTTAGCGTTTTAATTAAGTGAACTAGGAGGCTCCTATGCCTATACAAAGTTAACTGTAGAGTTCCTAACAACCTAACTGTAGGGTTATTAGTAGGCAGAGATAGAGGAGATAAAGCACCTATAATAGGCTTATTAGAGGCAGGTGTATTTAAAATTAAGTTTAGTAAGAAGCTTATGCTGTCTGTAATAATTAGTAACACCCTAGATCTAACGCATTGTTAATTAAAAGTTTAAATTACTGCTAATAAAAAGCAGTACTTCTAATTCAAATTTAACTTAGTACAAGATATAAAGCTAGGCTTAGCATAATTAATTTAGACTATTAGTTACTCTACAAGGTTAGCTGTAATAAAAACGTTCACCCCCTTATTGAAAGTTGGCCAAAACTTCGGATCGCGCACTTCAAATTGGACTGGGAAACCCCCCTATTGTGATGCAGCGTGATTGTATGCTAAAATGCACCGTCGCAGCCTTGGAAGTTCTGGATGTGGTCGGCAAGGCGGCATGACGCTGGTGAGACGGAAAGATTGACGTCACCACCACGGTACTTACATGATCTTTCGATCCTCACCCCATCTTCATTTGTGTTTCGTCAGCCTTCCCTCCTGTGTCCCCGTGTCTCCTTCTGTTACCTTTGCTCATAGCATTCTTTCCGGCTCTTCATGATGGTCAGCCAGCAGCTCGAGCAAGCGTATGAGAAATATCGTTACGAGGCTCTCTTCGGCGTCTGGCTCGCCGTGACTGGAGCCACCTTTATGCGCATCAGGCGCCAGCCTTACTCTACTCGTCTCAAGGTCGAACAGTACGAGAGCATCTTCAAAGGAACCTCTCTAGGGGCCATCGTGCTTGGGGTTGGCATGTCCCCAAAACGAGGGATGAAGCGTGTTGCTCAAAGCTAAGAAGCAGCAACCGAAAGCAATCCCGACCAGCAGCTTTCCCCCCACGTTGGATCATGACAACGTGGGCGAGTGGCTGCAAATCGAGATTGTGAACCGACGGCACAGGCTCCGAGGAATGGGTCTGGGTGTCAGGCTTGGCGTCTCGGCAATTTCACATGCCAGTCGTCAGCACCCTCGCCTCGCTCTTCCATCGCCCGCTGTGGCAGCACGGGCATCCACCAGACATACACATAATGTTGTTCCGCCTGGGTTCGATGAGCATTGAGCTCAATCCGTGGAATCCACTGTACGCAGCAGCACCATTCATCACGGTGTTGGTATCAATCCCATTGGCGATATTCGCGGTGGTGACTACATCCATCGCACTATCTCTATTGGCCTTTCGTGGTTTCGTAGTCTACACACAGCTAGGCACTGCGCTCTTGGGCGCATGGATATCTCCAGTGCCGCCGAAGCCTGCTGCTCCACAGCACCAGCCCCGATCCCCTGAACGAACGTCTCCGCCTCGCACCCGTAACGGACGAAGTGCCAGCAATGCCAGCGGGACATCTTCACGAAACAACACAGTCCCTGTCTCCCGCCTCGGGCCGAAGAGTGAATCTTTCACAGCTTTACTCGGTGGCGGCGAGCTGACACGCGACTACGAGGGTGTGGGTGGCTGGAGAGATACAGGCAACGAGGATGAAGAGGCGTTGTGGATGGGCATCAATTCGAGGCTGCAGTTGCCCGCTGCATCGCCAGGTCGACGGCATCAGCGCCGTCACACAGGTGGGCAAAGCCCTCATCAGCGCTGGAGCCGGAGCCCAGAGGCGTTCCGAATGAGCCCTGTCCAGAGCCGAGCAAGGACACCGAACCGAGCTGTGGGCAGTGCAGATCACGTGAATGGAGACTACTTCCTCATCCAACCGATGAACAATACACGCCCGATCGGCACCGTGTCCGATCCGTCGAAGCGACACAACCGGCGGCTGAGTGGTAGCGCGAGTAGCATCTCCAGCGTCGCTTCAGGCATGATGGCTGCTGTTGAAGAAGTCGGTGAATGAGCTGACAACACCTTACACTAGCACAGAGCCTAAACTCAACTCTACGTGGATGCAGAAACAGTGGTTGCGCGCTGCTCGCGTGTGATGGATCTAATAGCGCGATCGGCTTCTGGCATTCGATATTTCCTTGAACATCGCCGAACAATCACTTCGACTTGAGTCAACATAGCCGTATTCTATAGTGCGTTGCGACATGCTCTACTACTGCCATGGGACCGCATGCGGCTACCTGAACCACGGACGACCGATCGTGGAACATTAACATTTACCACGTCCATATTCCAGCCGACGCAGTCCAAACATGCCCCGGCGGGCCGCATTGCCCTTGCCGTCTGCTGTTGTGGCATTCATGGTGGCGCGATGGAAGTGAAGCACGAACGCAGTCCACTCCACAAGGTGGTCATAAACCCACTTTACTTACCTGTGTTCGGAGACATCCTTCTACATCGATCGCGGTCAATGCATACGTCGAATCATTTCACGTTCCTCCTACGTGGTGCCTGAAATCCCGCGCACTCACCTCCAACTCAAAATTGTCACCCGGCTACTTACACATTGGGTCAAAAGTCTCACGCGTCTTGGTTATTGAATGAATCATCATTAAGCATTGTGTACATGGTCTCAAAATATGTAGAATATTCTATCTCGCGTTTGTTCTTTTGGATAGTCTGAGACATTAATAGCAAACTGCCTTCATTTGCCTTATCTACTCTTTGCTATGTTATAGTATAAGACGCGACTGTACAGCCGAAATCAAGACTCAAGCTAACAAAAACTACAAGTCGTAACATGTTCATCCTGCAAGACGAATTGACACAATGGAACCTTTGACAATCGGGCTTCTAGTCTTGGCCGTCGTCATCGTCGTCATCTCGAGCGTAACAGCTTGGGCATTTTGGCCATCGACTTGGGACGGAGAAAGATACTCGTCTCGTTGACCGAATGTGACTCAACATTGTTTGGAAAGCCTTTGTCGAAACGACATTTTTGTAGAATGTCTTCCAATTCACATCGTGCACTCACAGTGCCACATCATCAATTCCCTTTGTCTCCATCCTTTGGCACGCTCTCTTCATCATATACCTCACCCCAGAACTAATTCGTACGCTTGAGACCTCAACATCATTCTGTCCTTGCCAGTATTTTCACACAGTTCTACCTTTCATCATGGCTGAGCCAGGATCCAAACTGTTTGCTCTCGACCACCGTACAGCCGTTATTCTCATCTCCACTCTTCCGGCTGCTGGTTTTTTCGCTCTAATCATGGGCATCTGGCACTGTGTTCGAAAGCGCAACGTCGCCAAGCGTGTTGAGCGAGACGGACGACAGGAAGAAGGTACTTTACGTCAAGAGGCATTTCTAGCTGATGACGAGCGTTTGCCGGAGCGGAGCAAGAGTACCGCGCATCAGGTGCCGAAGCTGAGGATCCCGAACTTTCCAAATCTGCCAAAGCTGAAAGCTGATACTTGTACATTAAACGGGGGTCAGTTACATTCTACTTCAGCTGCAGTTGTAGGAAATGCAGCGCATCAGCTGCATCTCGAGAATCACTCACAAGACGCCCGCACGGCAGGTGTTGTTCCTGTAGGGCAGCACAGCGGACGAACAGTTATGCAGATTCGCGATCATGCAACAGACCATCTTGGTCTTCCGCATTGACGTAGAATTGCGATAGTGAACGAATATTCAATGAATTCTTCAGCTGCGTAGCTACTCAACAATGAAAGCCCAACTATCCAAGTGAACCACTCGTCTCGTTGAGACACTCGTAAAGCTGATTCGTGTGCAAATTGTTTCGTCGAATGTTTGAGACATCACGTAAAACCGCAAGTATTGAAATTGAGCAGCGATGAGTTCTTTAAAGCATTGTGGACCATCAATATCTGCTATTGTGTTTGCTGCCTCAAGATCTTCAACCTCACAATGATTCTCCCAACTCTAACTACTTTTGCAATTGACGCTTCTCTACTTCCTCGCAATGCTTCAAACAGCACATCAATTCAAAACACATCCGAAATACTTTATCCTTTGGATACTCGAACTTTCCCGGACTTCGAGCTAGATACAACGGCAATGGAAGCCTTCGCACCCCCTTCAACTTCACCATCACACTACAGTCCCGAAGCTATCGGATCCCTCGTTGGCGCTGGCGCCCTAGCTTTGGTTCTAATCATAATGTGGGTATACATTGCTTCTCAAGGGGGGCCTTCGCAAATGCTTCGTTCATTCCGCAGACGGCGCGAAGCGAAACAGAAGGCGCGGGACATGGAGATGGCGGAACGGGATGTTAACACAACTGGAGTGCTCGCTCAGGAGCAAGCAGAAAAAGACCGGGAGGAAGAGCAGAAAGCCGCTCGTCAGGAAGCTTTGGATCTCCTGAATAGCTTGATGGCAAACAACAATCTGGTGGGCAGCACGTTGCCCACTCGACCAGAAGCTGTTGACTTTGACGAAGAAGAAAAAGAAAATAAGCGCCTGAAGCAGCACAGGGAAGAGAGGGATTGATCGTCTAGCGGCTCGGTCGCTTGAGTAGGATTGCGTGTCAAGCCAATCGCAGTGAGAATTATGGATAGCGTTGTACCTCAAAAACTCGTTAGCAGTGTCTAATTATACCCCTCTTCCCAAGATGTTACTTCTTGGAGATAATCCCTCAAGAGGTAATCAACCGAGTTGGTTAACACAAGGCGAACATTTGTCTGTAATGTAAAACAAATGCTGACGAAGATATTAAAATGTATCTCAAAGTTGTGTTAGGAGTTGTGTTATCTTCTGGGAACATATTGAGTTCCTCCACAACAGCATCTACTGCCGTACTGACATAGTGTATGGCCATTACTAAAAGGAATTTCGCACTGCATCCATTGTACATAATAAATTTCTTCTGCTTTTGGAAACTTCCAGGTTGGACTGCATGTGAGTGATCGATTTTTGGTATAACCTTTTGCGAGAGATGTGCACGCAGTTCTTGAATGATTACACTTTAGCTTTAGCTGAAGACCCCAAGCTTTCAAATGTTGTAATACTCATAAACGAGCAGTGATCTGGACCCGTGTTGCTGCTACATGCAAAATCTGTAGCGCACAACATGCTCTAGCTTGACTTTCCAACGACTCATTCCTTCTATCAACCCCTCATATTATTCATATTTCCATCTAAGACCTCAGTTCCGTTCTGTCAAAAGGTTTGTCATAGCGCCGAGGTCGATTCATTATTCCAAAGAGTTCAAAACCACCGACGCATCCTGTCCATGAAAGAGTCACTTGGATCATGGTGCCGTGAGTTAGACGTACGAAACCGGAGGCTGTGATCCGCATAATCACGAGGATTATGCTGCCTAGACGTGGTGTGACGACGCGGGCGTTCACCATGGATGTAGTGATGCGCATCACTGTGATCCTGCTGCCAGCCTGAGCTTCGACGAGAGGGATCGCGCGAACGATTGTGCTGATCATAGGCATCGTATCGCCCGCGATAATACTCGGAGTTGCGGTTCCATTGACGTGGGGGCTCAGGAGCGGTAGGGACTTCATCTTCGAAGTAAACACCCCGGCCAGCGCGGCGTGAGCGCATGTTTAGTCCTGCGAACGAATCGGTTAAATCGTTGGTGGCGGCTTGCCTACTCCGGCGACGGTCATCGTGGCTTGGTGCGTGAATGTTGTCCATCGTTGCGCGCAAACCAGAGCGTTCGCGTGGAGTGACGTCCGGATTCTGCAGTCGTCCATGAGAGCGGCGGCGGATGTCGTCCCGTTCACGAGAAGACATTCCACCAAGGTTGTGGACTGAGTAGAAGTCTCGATAGCTCATGGAGCGGTGTGCATCGGGATGGGCAGAGCGCCCATTCCAATCAGAATGGGAGCGTGAATTGCGAGACGGAGGGCAAGGCATTCTGTGATGTCTACAGGTAGTTCGGCCGTTCAAAACACGGAAGTGGGTTATGGGGTAATAAAACGAATAGACAGAGGAAAGGTTTAATAGGCAGGAAGATTCCGCTGAGAGGTGTTTTCACCATTGTTGCGCAGGTGAGCAAGATTGAATGCAAGGCGCTCACGCGCGCCGATTCCCGCATTGTTCCTTCACTGCGTCCCTCCAGACCAAAAACCCATCTAATAGTCAACCAAACCCAAGTTTGAAGAGTGTTTGTGTTCAAAGGGTAACTAGATTATGTGCTCCAGGTTTGTAGAAGCAACTCTACGGACCATTGACGACAGGGTTATATTCTTTGACATCCATCGTACCGAGTCGAAGCCAATCATCGAGTCCTTGAGTGATATAATTTCCAGTGGTAAATCCTATGCTTCAGGGTAAACGGAATCTTTGAGTAGCTCCAACGTAATATTTGTGCTACTTGAATGGTTGTATGCCTAGAAAAGGTCAGGATCTGTCAGATATCCGCCGAGAATGTTTGAACACTTCCACACGGAACACTGTTGTTCGAAATAGGAAAACGATGCTACAAGTTGTGTCTAAGGAGGCTGAACTAGAGCAAACTTGGCTTTACCATCTTTTCTGCTCTCTAGATTTAATCATTGTATGCAGGGTTAAGGTTACTGAGTACTGTTCGGCCTGCGATGAGCCGTTCAGATCTCTTTTTTAACGGGAACGAACGATTGAGCTTGCTCAGAAAAAAGCGACTTGCCTGTTCACAGTGTATGATGGTCTCTTTGTGGACTCCAGTCCATTGGTACGTCTATAGCCGTAGAATGAGTCAGCTATGGAGTCAACTTCGCCAGATACAACCTGATCACCGCGCGACATGGGTATGGAGATCGCGGTGCGGCAATTTTATGCGCCTTTTCAGTCATCGAGCCTGTCATGCTAGATTATGGACTTTTCCCTCGACCTACTTGGTTTCCGGATTGACTACGATTTACCTACACATCAAGACATAGTGGATCCAGTCAATGTGACGAGCGAGCAACAAAACACAAACCGTCCCTCTTTCTTTTGTGGGCACTGATGTGTGGTGAGAGACGTCCCCGCTTCTTGAATTCACTGAAACGTACTATTCTTGGATTGCTGATTGACACAGATGTGATTTTCAAAGGCCCGAAGAACCAACCTATCAAAAGAAACGGGGATTTGAAGTCAGCAATTTGAAAATCTTCACTTCGCTCCAATACTCGCTCATCACACGGCACGGCGGAATTTAATCGATGATGATGGATCAGGTCGGCCCTAGTCTTCGTGTATGCTCTGATCAACAGCTCAGAGTAAGCCTGCTCTGATGGTGGATGGACAGCACGTCTACGTATCCATGACTACGAAAACCAAGGGTTAGACAAGGATGTTCTCGACAACCAAAATCTTTAACCTATGGAATCAATGTTTTCAGCTCGGTGTCTGCGCTCTGAAGACTTTCTTCCCCACCGCAACATGGAAACCGAGGGTAGACAGATGGAGCGAGCACGGACTACACTCTTGAGGCGTGTCACTCAAAACCGGCGTTGAAATTTTTTGTGCAATTTCCACACTGTGTTATCCTGAACAGATCATCAGCCTGTTCCAGTCGCGTGACATTGGCAAGAACAAGCATAGTAGCCCATTGATGCTTTTGCGTTGGCTCAAACCCCTAGTACTTCTCTCTCCACTGGAATGCAGGCTAATGCCCAATACAGGGGTGACACTATCTGCATATGAGCCCTACTGCAGTAATTGTGTTTATCTCCAACTACACCCAATTTTAATGTTTACATGAGGATTGCACAATTCAGTTTCCCAGCAACGTGCCCGCGGACGTAACGCAGATAACTCTTCAAAATACTATCACGCAACGGCACATAACGATGGCAGGTGTATTGTTGGTGATCAGGTGTGAGCTTTTGCCATTACAGAAGGACTTGAACGGGCCGAATCTAGACTGAGCATACTTAGTGCAACGTTGGTGCTCGGGGTAAATGCCGAGGTTTGTGCCAAGAACCGGAGTTCCAGCATTCTATTACAACCAGATGTCTCAACTTGAGCATCTTATTGCGCTAAGTATAAGCATGTCGGCGATTCTGCTGTATGATTGTGATCAGCACAAAGCGGCAGAGTGAACGAGCTAGGTAGGGAGATGTCAATGTGCGCCCCAATAATTGGTCACGTGCGCCCTAATAAGCCTATACAAGTTAGATCTAGCTTTAAGGCAGCTAGGAACCCTAGTATATACGTATTATATAGTATTAGCACTAGGAATAGATTAAAATGTATTATTGTTTACCTACTTATTATAAGTATAGTAATTCTAGATACATGTTAGTATAATTTAGGCTAGTAAATTAACATTTTTAAACTTACCTCTTAGGCGCCCTCTAAAACTTGCTTCTTCCTTGTCTAAAATAGGTGTTTAGTAGCTAACTTTATAGAAAATAACCTAGAGTACAGCTTTGTAATATATTATTAATAGCTATCTTTATCGTGTAATAAGCAAATAAGCTACAAAGTTAAAAAAGGAAGGGTACCCTAAGACCCTACTCTAGAGTAGAGGTAGGGTCTTAGAGTACCCTCTCTAAAAGTTGCTTAAAATTAGTCTAAATTAGGAAATTTAAAGCTTATTTTATAGCGTTAGTCTAGGCGCTTCTATTAAATTGTACATAACATAGGCGTAGGTCTAATATAAAAGAAGTTGTTTAAGATTTAAGTAAAAACTCTATCTCTACCCTTTTACTAGTCTAGTATAGGTAAATTAGCTTTTTAAAAACGTAATAAAACGTGCTAACACATAGCTAGCTCTAGTAAATAAAGTACTTATTATAAACTGTTACTATTTAAAAAACTTAATACTAATATACCTACTGCCTTAGTGCTAACCTAAGCGTTAATACTATATAAAATAGATCTAGTATAAGTATTACCTACTAAGAATCTTATAGTTTTTAGCTTATAACCTATAGCTTTAGTGCTAAATTGTTTACAGCTGCTATAGCAGCAGCCTTATCTAACGTAGTAGTAGTCTTATTAAACGCCTTATCTTGTAATACTAACGCTTTACTTTACAACACCTTTGCTATTATATAAGCATCTAAGTTATCTACTACCTTGATAACCTTGCTTAAGTGCTTATAATTACTATAACACTGTATAAGCAGCGCTTTTAAATAGCTACTTCTAGTAATTATTATAATAATTAGCAGCTTATACGTAGTACTAGCTATTACTACTACCTTTGCTACTACTTTTACTACTACTAGCAGCAGCGTATAATACTATAAACAACTAGATAGCTATAATAACAGCTTTAGATTTGTAGTGCTAGGGCGTAGCTATACTTAGGTAAAGCAGTTAAATCTATATAATAGGCAGTAGATAGATTAAAATCCATTAATAATTATATTAAAAACTAACTTACTAATAATAACATGCATTTAGAATAACTTAGCTTATAATAAGTAGGTAAATAACAACTTACATATATCTGTTTTTTAGTAGTAATACTATACAGTATATACTTGCTAGGGACCCTAGCTGCCTTGCGGCCAATTCTAACTTGCATAGGGTTATTAGGGTGCACATTAACAACTCCCAGAAGCCTCTCTATACGCGACATTTTTCACCACTAGGCCGCCAGCCCAAGACAGAAAACGCAAGTGCGCAAGGGTCCGCCGAATACACATTGACTGTAATGCTACCAATGGCATTCAAACACCTAATGCAATCTATTGCGCACGCTCTTCGGCATTGCTGGCAAGCGAAAGGACTAGAAAGCAACTAACGCTGTTACCCAACAAAATCTCAGCGGCAGTTTAATGTAAGATATTGCGGACCGAACTCCTATCTCAGGGCCGATCATTACAAGGTGAATGTGCGTGATACTTCAGGAGCTCTTGGTCCGCAGTGGTTTAGCAGAAAGTACATTGAATCACCTCAACTGTTCGGAACCCATACTGTGTGTGTAAGATCCTCAGCTCCTCGAGTTACAGGAGGCTAACTTCTCCAGTTGTGCTGCTATGAAACCGTTCATCATGGTGAACAAAGTCACAGATCTTGTATCGGCTTTGACGAAAAAACTCGGGAGTTTGACTGACATCGAGCTTAAATGGAGTACGATTACCACACTTGTTACGATGTTAATTGTGCTGCAATGTTTGCGCATGTTCTATCGTACCCACTTCCATGGGCTCCGCCGTATTCCAGGTCCTTGGTTGAGTTCATCCACCTCGTTATGGATCCGCTGGCAAAGGTGGAACGGTCGATTGTCGTTTGCAGCGGACAGTCTGCTCACCAAGTACGGGCCGATTGTCCGAATCAGTCCTAACATGGTCCTGGTAAACGACTTTGATTGCGTAGAGAGATCGTTCATCCGGAAAGATTTGGACACGGCTCCAACGTCGATCCGGGCACTGCGAGTTGGTGGCTATGACTGGACAGTCACGTACCCTCAACACCCTATCGCACGACTGCGACGCCACCCAGTCATGATTGCAACCACGACCAAGTGTATGAAGTTCTGGCATGAAACCTTTACGAAGAACATCAACGACATGGTCAAGACGATATCCAGGTCAGGCGGCTTCAAATCGGAGGATATTGTTGAACACCTTCGAATTTGCACGCTCAAAAATTCGCAAGTAGTCATGGGTGGTTCAGCTGTCAGCCTAGACCCTGGCGACTTCCCTCGTGTACCGGTAGTCGGTGAATACAACTTCCTGGTAGTGTGGCGACTTTGCTTACCAGCATGGCTCTAATCTTGGCTTCAGTTCAGCCCGTTCGCACACCCACGTTTCCGAATCAAATCAAGCGACAGACTTCTCGATCTCGGAGCCGAGATTTGCCGGCAAGCAGATATCAACACTGCTGCAGAAAATACAGACGCAGTTCCCAACGTTTACAAGTTGTTCACCGACAAAGACGCAAAATATCCTACTCAAGAGTGGACTCGTCCCGAGCTTAGCGCAGAAATGGCGGGCCAGATTCTCGCAGCCACAGAAACTACGTCCTCAGCTTTAGCGTTCATATTCTACGAATTGGCGAAAAACCAGGACCTCTTAGAAGAGCTGCACGCCGAGTTATTATCCACAGAGTCGACTGAGGAGCTTGAATCACTAAAGCTTCTAGACGCCTGCATCAAAGAAGGCCTTCGTTTCCGACCGCCTGTCGCACTCACCGGAAGTCGGCTTGTTCCTGAGGGTGGTATGGAGCTACTTGGACACCATCTTCCTGCAGGCACAGTGATCACGACGCAATCGCTTTCTATGAGTCGGCAGCGTGTTGATCTTTTCCCAGATTTTGATGTCTACAATCCCCTGAGATGGCTTGAAGAGGATAAGTTGGTGGAAAGACGCCGTCTTCTAGTTCCATTTGGCTTGGGTGCTCGACGGTGTCCCGGTGGGAACATGGCGCTTTACCAGATGCGCCTCATTCTCCACGCGACTATACGTGCTTTCAAGATAACAGTCGCCCCGGAAACCACTCCTCAGAAAATGGAGCCGTTTGAAGCGAATGGTTATCGCTCTCGCCATGACAGATGCGATCTGATCTTCGTGCCTCGCAGCAGCGAAACGCAGTCATCGACATGAATCTCAGCTTTTACCGGGCAAATGTGGTATCCATTCCCCCTCAGAGCTGAGAAGCTGCGTTGAGGTAGATAAAGTAAGAAATTCATCTCAACTGGGTCGATGAGACAAATCAGCGGGCAGAAGTACACTACATTATCTATTAGTAATTCATTTGGTTTAGCTTAGTTGAGCAGCTTCTGCTGGCGTAAGGCAGGGATAGGGGTTTTACTAATTTAATATTTACTAACGTACTCCACGGGCGAGCAGGACACACGGGCGAGTAAGACACTCTGCCAAGACTACACCAAACCTCCACCCCATTATAGCCCGCATTGGCCCACTTTAGCCTTGTATACAGTAGTATAGCACATAATATTATTTAGTAACACCTTCTGTAGGCTTCTTACACGTGCGCAAGTTATGCTCTACCTCCTAGCACCTTTTATAGCGTCTTTAGGTTGCCTTACCTCCTTTAACACGCACTTGCTTCCTTGCCTTCTTACTATTACTACGTGCCCTAAACTCTGTTAGAGTTGTTAGCTAAAGGCCTTCCTCTGCTGTAAGAACTCTCTCTTCTTGTAACTACTTTCTTTTATGCAATTTACGTTGCGTAGCAGCCTTATTTGCTACTTAAAGCCTAGTAATTTTCTTTTAAGCTAACACTAGCTTGTGCGCTACTACAGCTGCGCCTTTAGCAAGCTTTTTAAAGGCCTTAACTATTAAAGTTAGTAAGCTGTCTACATGCCTTTAAATCCTC
>SATY01000710.1:0-19478 GCA_004335155.1 Ascochyta viciae
TACTTCTTAATTAAAGCATGCCTAGGGGGTGTGTTGTAGTAAATACCACTTAGATTAGTAATTATCTAATTAGGATTACTAATTTTGTGATCCAAATCTGGATGCGCTAAGTCACTAGCGTCGGATTGAGGATATATAAACAATCAGGTTAAACCAATAGATCTATAGAAGAATTTGATCTCTCTTTCTCAATTATTGATCGTTTATCTCTTAAGTCTCTCAACAATCACACCATGATAAATAACTGCAGGCTGGAGCCTTCGTCTTTCAACACGAATGGACAATAACGACACTTGGTGACAAAATGGCACAAGGATTTCGGTCATCAACGTGTTTCATTTTCATCACCATTCATCTCAGCGAAACGAGAGGTCGCTCTACTCTAATGCAGCTCGAGCGCTACAGACTACTCATGGGGGGAATATATGCGTTATACAAATACAGATGCGACTAATGCGATGCGGACATGGTACTAGGAAATACGTAGAAAGGAAGGATTAACGATGGGGCCAACGGAACGCTTCCTGCCATCGTGACAACGTGGATGATGGCACATCGAGTGCGTTTATTTCTTCTAATCAGAAGTAGATTGTGTGTCACCTGCGTACACTCGCGCCGTTCAGCGCTCCAGACGGCGAGGCGTCGCGCGCAAACCAGTTGCCGACGCTGCTTGTGCGGCGACTGCGGATTGTCGTCTGCCGCGCAATGCTGTCCCGCATCTGGTTCATGATGCCCTTGAAGCTCAGCACTTCGGGCCGGTCAAGATCGAAGGGGTCAGATTGTCGGTCCATTCGGCTCGTGCTCGTGGGCAGGCCGCTGCTGGGGAATCCTGGCGTTATTGCCGCAGTGCTGAATATGTTGGTGCCGCGACGACTGGCACTGGGGTTCGAGGGTAGCCCAGGAGCGAACATGGTGGTGCCGGGCCGGCTGGGACCGGGCTCGCCGAAGAACGTGTAGTTTGATTCGCGAACGGCGGGGAAAGCTGAGTAGGTGCTGAGGGGTTGTTGGGGTTGTTGAGTGGGTATCGGTGGGATTGGTGAAGGGTCGGCAAATGGGTTACTGCTGTATACCGAAGAAGGAGGGTGTGACTTTAGCGCCGAAGCTGTACTTTGCGTGCGTCGGTGGTTCGATGCTGAGCTTGCTGTCATGTTCGAGTCTCGCAACCAGTTGGGCGCGCCATCGATCTGGTCGATAAGGGAGGCAAATGGGTCTCGAGCTGTAAGAGGGGTTGCCGCAGGTTGCGGCGGACTAGGTCCACGGGTTTCCTCTTCGAGTGTGTCAGGGTTTGATATACGTAGGTTCCTGGGCGTATCCGGTCCTGGGTCTGCGAAAGGGTCGCTTCCGATATTGTTGTTGCGGATTGGCTCTTCCGAGATGTCCATGAAAGGAGATTGCGAGGAGACACTGCTTGTCTTCTTGCGTAGCACGTTCCGTTCACTTTTCCTGCTTGACATGCGACGCATAAAGCCACCGCCAGCAGGAAATTGTCCCTGCGGCTCGCTGATGGATCTTCCTCGTCCGCTGGAAGTCGTGGAGTATACTGAACCAACACTGGAACGTGATTGGTGTCGCTGGTAGGGGTTATCCGAGGGTCCGGTTTTCTCGTTTCTGAGTTTTGCAAAAAACAACCCAAATCCTGCTGGTACAGCCTTTGCTTTCGATATAAAGTCGGACGAATTCTCGTTCTTTTCGTTCCACCCAGCTTCCTTAGACTTGCGCCGCCTTAAACAGAAGAAGAGAAGAGCGCTCAGTAGAGCCAGAACAACGAACCCTCCAACAATACCACCAACAATACCTCCAAGGTTGGGATCGCTGCCACTGTGGGACGAATGCCCCTCGCCCGTGTGCCCATCTCCGCCAATATGCGTGCCTTGCTCTGGCGCAACTGTGCCTGGTTCGCGAGTAGGACTGATTATCGCAGCAGAGCTGGTCTGCGGGAGCAGCTCTGCGACTGAAGTGGCTAACAACGGTGTTTGCGAAGATGAGATGGTTTGCAGGACATCAGGAACCGCTGCGACAGATGTTGGGTCCGCAACCCCGGCCGTTTCTGTCACAACCGGTTGCGCAGCGGGAGGCGTGGTGGGCGGCGATGATGACGACGGCCCGATAGCTGTTTCGGTATTGTCAGAGCTTGTTGGCGCTATCCTTGCAGGAGGAAGTGTAGGAGCTGCAACAACTTGTGAAGATACTACTGCTGGTTCGCTAGATTGCAAAGGCGCGCTTGGGGTCGATACTGCTGGCGCGGGTGCCGACGGCTCAAGGACTACAGGCGGAGAAGATGTCGCAAGTGAAATGAGAACTGCGTTACCCGTACCTAGTGCCGAAGACACTGCTGCTTGTGATGTGGGTACAGGCACAACAACAGCTGATTGTTCCGGTTGTGAAGATGATACAGGCGGCGCAGGTGGCGACGGCGGCGGCGGCGGTGGCGGTTGAGAAGCTGGTGGGTTGGCAGCAGTGGGTTGTGTTTGTGGTGCTTGCTCTGCTACTGTTGATGTGGTCGGTTCAGTAGAAGCAACCTTTGTTGGCGGCGCTGCTGGAGTCGAGATTGAGGTCGATGTAGCCGCTGTACGGGCCCGGGAGCGAGTACATCGTCTCCCGTTCACGGTCGTGATCGACTCTTGGGGAGATGCCATGCAGGCGGCACAGTCATAGAAGAAACGCCTACAAGGGCTCAAAGAAACAGACGGAGATGAGGAAATGCAAGCGCCGCAGACGCTTTGAGCATGTTAACAAGGAAAATGAGGCTTTGCCGCTGTGCAATGCTGGAAATTTGGAGTCACAGCGAAGAAGTCAGTAGTCGTTCGAGCCTACACTGGAGCGCTGTCGCCCGTTGGCACAAAGATGGTGCGCTTGAGTGGTTCTGAAACGCGAGCAGCTTCAGGTGCCGCTCAAGCATCGACTACAACAAACCTGAAGCGCGATAGGCCTCGCCATGATGAACATTGGCGCCATGGCCGTCTCAGTTAGATAGCTAGGTGCTGAGTGCGCTGCACGGTTGTTATCGTCAAAAGACGTTGCGCAGTGTATGTTGTTGTCGAGGAGTTGGTCCTGGTGCTGAAGGGGAGAGGGGCAGCGTTGCGGGAGACTGTAAAGCGCACGTGACACGTTGCGGTTCTCCACAGCTGCAGGTGCTCGCCGAAGTCACCGCGGCTCATAGGCGTTTCATTACTTCGTGTGCGTCGACTTATGATGCTCCGCATCCATCAAAGACTTCATCCTGCCAACCCTCTCCATTTTGAAGCCGTTGCATTACAGGCAATGGAGAGTCTCGGCAGCGGCCAAGACGAACACATGCCATTCGCTGCGTGACATCTGTCAATGATCCTGTCTTCGGAATCCATGGAAGTTCGAACGCTGATCAGTCTCGATTGCGCGAGCCTGCAACGGTTGTTGTGGGGACAATTGCTGCATGCACGCAGAAATGGCAACCGAACGCACCTGCCTCCCGGGTTCGACAAGCACCGAAGAGACACGTTCAGCATTTGCAACAGCATCACACCAACAGCCTCGTTTTGTCTTACTGAACGTCTGGAGCCCCCGTAGCGCTCTCCCACGGCTATGTTCAACTTCAGTGGTACGTACCCGACGCGACCTTTTACCGCGCACGTCTCGCCATACGTCATATCTCCACGTCCTTCATTGGCTTCTTTTGTGTAGCAAACTCAACTCCAGTTCCATTGCATCCATGTCTAGTTTTCTGTTGACATTCTTGTGGTACTCTGCTCGATACCTTTTGTCCCGGCAGCTGCGGATCTCGTGTTGTGGTCACGTTTCGTTTCTCACCGTCAACACCACACGCGTTTCGTTTGAGGAACGGCTGTACGGGTAACAATGTTGCTGATATAAGGCTCTCCAGGCCACCTTTTGGCGGGGCAACATGATACGCAAAAAGATCGGCCTCCTCCGTCGAAACCAATACCTGTGACTTTTCCGGTGCTTGATCCACCCGAGTCGTCGATAGGAACCCCGCCAGCCTCCTGGAGTAGGGCAGATGGGACAGGGATAACCCAACATTTCCTGGGCTTGAAGAAACCATCCGACGTCACCAAGGAGACTTTGGCGCAGCTAAATGTCACGTTCCAGTCTGACTGCGACTTCGAAACAATTTTATCATCGCTTTCAAACGATGCACTATCGCACATACCCCCCACTTCATGGTTGGATGCACCAGACAAGCAAGAGCCGCCAACCTCGGAGCCTGCGGTTACCCTTCTCAGCAACGGCAGAAGGGTACCAGATCGCAAAGAGTTCTTTGTCCGCGCCCGAGAGCTCTTCTTCAAAAACGAAGATGCCTTCTCAACGCTCACTCGAAAGAGCAACGGGGTTCAAGCACCGCTGCGACTTGCCCATTTTCGCAAGTTCTGGGAAGGGCTTGACAACATGGCATATTACTGGGACAATTCGATAGACGACTATCGCTCTCCAGATCCAGCAGCTGTTGATACAACTGCCGAAACAGTATTGTCTTCCAACCCGACTGCAGGGGTTGACGAGCAGGAAACACAGACTGAAACGAAACCAGACTGGATCGCAAAGATGGAGAACGGATTTGGTTCTCCTGACGAGGGTGAGCCTCGAAAGAAAGCAAAGACAGAAGCGGTGAGCGACCAAACAACGGCTCAATCCGCACATGCAAACGGGTTTGGAGGATCAATAGCCGCTCAAGCAGCGTCGATTATCCCAAGCAGGGTATTGCCCGCCAGAATTGCGCCGTCCAGGTTTCCAAATACAACAAACACGGAACTTCAAGAGAAGCCGGCTGATACTTCGAACGGCTCTTACCGAGGCTACCGAATCGGCAATGGCGCTGAGATGCCTGATCAGTACCGCATTGACTGTGTTCGAGCATTCGTTGAGCCAATTGCATGGGCTTTCGGTGTCACACTTTCGCAGCACCGACGACCTCCGGTTCTGCTGTTGGAGCGCGTACGCTTCCCTGTACGCATGAGCTCTGTAGCATGGCGTGGACCGCAAGATAGGGTGAAAGCACGACAGGGCTGGATGGAAGGGCCGGTGCTAGGTATTCAGTGTCGACCAGATGTGAATTTTGGGGCCTCGGGGAACATACACGCCGAATCAAATCTGGATGCTGTTCGTGAGATTGGTGGGCTTCTACTGCTAGCTCAAGAGCGCGCGAGAGATGGGAAAGTTGAGCAGCTTGCGGGAGAAGGGAAATGGTGGACAACGAAAGAACGTTGGGGAGGCGGCCCTGGAGGCGAGGTCGGGGACGCTACTGCGCCGAGCGATACATCTGGCAAAAAGGCTACACCTACCCCACATGAGACGACTGTCCAGAGGAACCTGGATGGCTCAAGACCTCGGCGAAGGCCAACACCTGCGCAGGTTTGGAAGGTTGTCAAACCCGGGAATCCCCTATGGGATCCAAAGGTGGTCTACGAAGCGATTGGCAAGGACAGAACCACTGAATGGGACGATGTAAGCCCCTGTCTTCTAGTTTGAGAAAACCAAGGCTCGCTAACCTGCGCACAGGTCTTTCTGGTCTCGTCATTGAACCACCACGTTAGCTTGTTGAAGCTCCACGTGCATCCGGCCTACCTGGATTATATCACATACGGAAAACTTCCCGAGAGTCAGCCATCAGACCCCGATTGGTGCTCGCCTAAACTCCAGAGGACGCGATGGTTCGATTTGTTCAGCGTTGGAGACCGTACCGAAGCCATGAGGGGTCTCTGGGGCGTCATGTCTTATCTGTTGCGAGCCAAGGGTGGAGGCCAAGACGACACTGTCATGAGCAACTCATGATGACCCACCATGCTTACGACTCCATTCTGGCTGGCAAGAGCAACAAAAAAAGGCTCGGTCTACACAGTCAAAATCTAGACTTTTGAGTGACTGACAATCTGGCCTTCGCTTCTACGGACATGCTCGGATGCATAGTTTCTGTCAGGATCAGATGGATGGATGTCCATAAAGTCTTCAGATATCACCATGCACCGTACTGTCGTCATACTGCACATACACCAATACCTATCTTTCACCAAGTGAATCTACCTGAAGCAAAGGCTGGTCCGAGTTTGCACGGAGATGCTGTGCTGCATGTCTAGAATTTGAGCACAACCACACGTTGCTCCATGAAGCTTTCGTATAAGGTAACTTTTGAGCTTCTAGAAACGACGTAGGACGAGCGTACAAGATTCTGTCAGACAGTCCCATCACGGCGCATCAACCTAAAGAGACGTACTAGTGGTCTAAGACGAATCATTTCCAATATAGTGGCGCACAAAGCGGTTGAGCAAAAACGGTCGATGCAACAACGCCACAACGCGATTGGCAACCGCCTTACCTGTCCCTAGTGCTACCTATAGCTGTGTTCCCTTTGGTCGGCGTTGCACCCCAACGTACTCACGTGCAAAGCAAGTCATTGGTCAGACCGTAATAGCGCTCGTGACAGCACCCATTCGTTCGTAAAAAACGTCTTTTGGCGTCACACGATGTGACGGATCGCAACCACAGACGACAGATGCGCATCAACAAGATTTACGCTGCTCATTACTGTAGCCAAAGTTTCAAGTCGTAGGATACCACTTCAGCATCATGGCTGAGGACAAGGCCTCCAAGTCTCAGTCAATTTATCACCACTCATCTCCCTCTCATGGACGCCACTGCTGACTCCTAGCCTTGAGCAGTCTTCCGGCTTCTCATGGTACTACATCATATCAGTGTGCTGGCCAACCGAGAACTCGATGGGTACGAAACCTGCGGTCCCTTAACCCCGATCACGCACTTGTCACCGAGGCTAGGCATAAGTGAGCTCGTACAAGTCTCATGATTCGACTTCTGCCTCGGATGAAAAACTCACACGATCAATCAGCGTGGCGCCTAGAAACATCTAGCAGCTTTGTGTGCCCAAATTTCATGCTGCGCACGGTTAATGCTGGAGCTGTTCTTCTAAATTGGACCCGCTGACCAGGTTCGGAGGAGTGTAAGACGCTCGAAGTACCAAAGTACCTGGTGAACATCGATGTTGGGTCGGACCATAGTATTACTGCTGACTTCGCTTGAGAAACTCTGAGAATGTTCGCAAGTTCATAACTACACGTCGTCGACGGGACTTCTGGAAAGTGGCAGGCAATCGTGCTTTAGCTCCGTACATACAGCATGTCTTGATAGATTCGAGGCGTGCAATGAGTGGCCGTTGTTCCAGAGACGCCATTTCGCGGCAGAGTAACAGTGGCTGAACAGACTATGACGGACTGGAGGAGCCGGTCAGCAGCCATGTTGATGCTCTATGTAGAGCATGTTGCCAGCCTTGCCTTTGACGACGAATATATAAGTTGCTGTCATCACGACGGAGACACAACGCAACCCCTCTTCAGACCGACTATCAAACTAAATGCACTTCAAGCTTATTGCCGAAGGCCTTACTTTCTGATTCAAGAACGTGCTTCGTTCGCCACGTACCGCCCGTAACCCAAGAGCACCCAGTTCTATTGGAATATCACGAGGTCTATCATCGACACTTCAAGACTGAACCTTCATTAACACATATTGCAATCAGCCCCAACACCGCACCACGATGTATACTTCTGTCCTCCTCGCGTCCCTCATCTCTCTCATCTCCTCAGTCTCGGCCGCCAAAGCGCTCAATCCAAACCTCAACGCCATGCTCAAGATGGCCGCAACAAACTACGATCGCCACGCGCTTCTCGCGAAAGACAGCGACTGGTACTATGACTTCTTCAATCACAAAGACTACGACAATCCAATCGGTTCCGTCATAACAGCCGACGCCGCCACGTTCCCAGCACTCACAGGCCTCGGCATCAGCTATGCGTTACTTAAACTGGGGCCTTGCAGTATGCTACCGCCCCATTTTCACCAGCGCGCTCACAACATCGTGGTTGGGATCACTGGAAACACGACGAGCTGGATGATCAACGAGAACGGGGTGCGCACTGTGAGGGTTGACATCATACCTTTCCGCGTGACGATATTTCCTCAAGGGAGTTTGCATGTTATGCAGAACAACGGTGGGTTTTCTCCTCTTGAGTTTTAGGAATGTGCTGATTCGTGGTAGATTGCGAACCGGCTCTTCTGCTCAGTGCTTTGAGTAGTGATGACAGCGGTACGCTTAACGCTCTCAATGGGCTTATGACCGTCCCAAGCGACATGGTCCAAGCTAGCTTTGGCGATGAGAACCTCGATACTGCACAGCTGGGTAAGGGTATTCCTGATGTTGGGACTGGTGCAGTCAGAGGTAGTCCGGCATGTCTCAAGAGGTGTGGGATTGAGCACGGGAAGATGTAAGTCCCGCATCCAAGGACGGGTGGTTAGATTTTCGGTTTTTGTCTAAGCGTTGCTGATGGGAATTGCATTGGCGGTTTTGAGTTTCAACGAGCATGCTTTTACGAATCAACGATGCATGAGTAGATTGATAAACGCTAGTATAAATATAATGTCGTTACAGTCTAAAATGGGGTATTGTCGTGAAGTGATCTGCTGTCGGCGACTGCCAGACGCTAGTATATGCGCAAGTAAAATCTCTCGTAATGGACATCAAGATGAGGTTCTCATCAATATTTGCACACGAAGAAACCGTGAAGTCCCATGGCTTTCGTGAAGCACCGTGTTCCGAGTCGTCAAACGCTGCTTTTCCACCCGTTTCCAACTAAGAAGCTCGTCAACACCCAGCCAGGGCAAAAGTCGTCGTGAGAACGTAGCTACCGCGCCTGGTTCAAAGAAGTCACATTCGAGAAGATTGTGTCCGGGCCGTCGCCGGTAAGCCTTCCGCTCATCATCCTGATGACCTCGTCGGTCCACCGAAACGCGTCGACGTGCTGATAGTCCAACAGGGAATTTAGACCCCTGAGAATCCATTCCTGAATGTTGGGCGCGACGTATTCATAAGCCATAACGAAACTGAATGCTGTGTGTAGTGCACCAATGGGCTTAGTTGACCAAGCTTCTTCCCAGGTCTTGCAGATTTCGAGCGCCAGAAACTGGCTCTCTGACTCCAAAGTGCTGATGATGGGATCAGAGGGTGGAAGGAGCTTGATCAAGTACTCGTTCACCATGATGCAAAGAGCCCAAAAGCTGTTGTATCCAACGTTGTCGCGCCAGCTGCTGAAGTGGTAGGAAGTCGTAATAGGACCGTCCTCTTCGACGCTGGGCAGCTCAATAACTGTTGTACCGTTGTTGAACTTGGCGTTCATATGGACACCCAGTATGCAGAATGAGGCTCTGAGATTCTGGACCTTACAAAGCACATCCTCTCGGGCGGATATATAGGCCAATGATGCCCTGTGGTTCGGTGTACCTTCCCAAGGAGCCTCTGAAATGAATTCAGGGTTGTCGGAACTGTCTACTGAGAAATCGAGTGAGGGGCAGGTTTCTGGTGGACTTTGGTCGGAATCGTGGTTGAAATCGAGATTAGGATCGATACAAGAGTCGTTTCGCATGCCATGGACCGTACTAGCGGATTGCGTACGGAGTAGATACAGTTCTTTCAAGTCTTTCAAGATTTCTGGTAGCTGGGCGAAAGCCCGTAGGAGATCTGTATGCAGTCGCTCGTCTGAACCGAGTCCGTTATCGTCGAAAGCCACGTCTCGCCATTCTGGTGAAGCAAGAAAGCATGGCTTTCGTTCGTAGCAAGCAGCCACAATCTGTAACTTGTCAGTAACAGATATTGCAGCAGCCTGCCAAGCGCCGTACAGTGTCAAATGGTGTTACTTACAATACCGCCCCTGTTGAAGCGTAGTATATCTTTTGCAAAAGGATCAAGAAATTGTCTAGCCCCTTGGATTTCCATGAGCCGACCAGCTCCACCCACATGGGCTAAGTAACGATTGCCCTTCCTTGGGCCCGCCAGTGCCTACACGTCACGATCAGCATCAAGGAAGTTGAGAACGGACACATCGCTTACCTCTACCAGGCCAAGGAGAACAGATGCGCAAAGCGTGTTCGTGGACATTCCTTCTTGTGGATCCTCGAGACAACCCTGCAGCGTTCTAATGGCTCGCAAATACAAGTTGATGCTGACAATGTCGTTGGACGTTTTCTTGTACATGAGAGACGTATGCGCGTTGATGAGCACGGCTACTGCTGCGTCAAGTGCTGCGTTGTGGCCCAGCCTGGCAGGTACCTCTTGGATGAAGGGGCCGAAGACCGACATCCGTAGACCTGCACTGCCCGTGTTGATTGTGGCGACAAACGCACGAGAAAGCTCATGATGTTGGGATGGTGATGGCTGTCGAAGAAAAGGTGAACTCGGCGGGCTCGCGCTTGCTGTATTTGCCGAAACATACTGCACAGTTTGTTTCTTCTTGTTGGATGTGTCTTTGGGTGATATTCTAAATTTGTGATATACCGATTTGTTCGATGTGTAATTCTCATGTACCTGAGTGAGATATCTCCGGCTTGGATCTGTCAAATTATTCAATTAGCGTGTGTACCTAGATTTTATCAACTGAGTGTACCTGACGTGGACAAAGCACTTTTAGTTGCTTGCACAGTACTCGAGTTCGTGACCAGACTAGGCCCAAAGTCTTTGAATGTATGTCGTGCTGGAGGGCCTGGACAACATTTACTGTTCTTCTGACAGTTGAGGCATGTCGGCCAAGTCTCATCTTGTGAAACATTAGAATTGAGCAAGACTTGACACATGTTTATGGTGACACATACCGCATTCTGTCATTTATTAGACACAATGTTCACAATTTGATGTAATTTGTACTTACTGATTTTTCTTTTCCTACAGATCAAACACCCTGTGCTCTTGGGTACGCCTACCATCGCAGAGGTAAAGATGACACGCCAGTTGCGAGGACGAAAGTGCGATATGAGACGCTCGTATATCCAGGCACAACTCCCAACCCCGTTACGGCTTGCGGACAGGATCCGGGCAGCGACAATTAAGGCTTAGCTTTAGAGTCAAACCAAAAAATGGCTGGCGTCCTGAGCATCGTTGCTGGAGTTCGAAGTGCACAGAGTCCAGGAGTGTTCATGATCACGTGCTCGCAACATGATACTCAACCGGGAATAGCGTCGATCTGCTCGAAAGAAAATGAGATCCAATAGCATGTGCTACTCATGTTGTAAACAGACTTCTCGTATGTTAGGTGTGTTAGATTTGCAAGTTTCCAAAGCACTACAAATCTACCTCGCTTTGGCTTGACCGCTGCTGGAGCCCTCTTGACGTCGTCTGTTCAGGTTGCGCCTGACGATTTCTGCAACATGGCGCTCCAGGCGCGCGAATATGTGAGTTGCCTCTAGAGAGTCAGACTCATGGTGCTCGCTGATGGAAGCGCATCGTCACAACAAGGTGCATCTATCAAACCTGTTCGGCAAACCAATGAAAAGAAGAGGAGACGCGCAACACAGCACGTGATCGTTTGTGCTTTCCCTGTCGAGTCCTAGCGCATGCGGTTTCCAACCGCCTTCTGGACGTCAACACCTTTCGAATTTCCCTGCAACGTTCTCGACCTGCCTGACGTTCCATTTACAGTGCGTTGACTTTTTCTCAGGCAGCTCGCCAAATCAGGTACTACCGCTCCACTCTCTGATAACATACGCCCATCTAGCAAGTTACAAGAGCGATCCTGCCATTCATGGGCTATTGGCTGTGTTGTGTTGAATTGATCGGAGACATACCCCGTTCCTTGAATTCTCACCGCAGCCGAGCACCCTCGGGACCGTAAAAGCGGCACACAGTTGATATGACGGCTACCGCGGTTCGCCAGATATCGGGAGATATCTTCAACTGGTGAGCCCCTGTGTTGCTGGACAGCTTACGCGGTTACTAAACCCAAAGCCGGTTCGTGTACCGGACACTCGGTATGCTTCAAAACATCTTGAACTCTTACTACAGTCACACTATCAGTGGCAGTTGCAAAGACGTTCGTGGAGGGAAAATACATCAACTTACTTGCAGATATCGATGATGATTAGAAGAAATCAAGAAGCTGTACTCGCAACCGATTTACGTTTTCTTCTCTGCGAGGACGAGCTCACTGATGAGATGACAATCTCAATCACACGTTGCCCTGCGACCCACGACCCAGTGTCGACAAGAATATTGCTCCACAGCGGCAAGCTCACAAATTGTTGATAGCATCATAAAATGATGACTTCCAGAGCTGCGTTCAGTACTGGACGCATGTCAGAGTGATTCCTTATCACTGTAGGGATTAGATCAAGCTACCAGTAGCTGAGAACGTCCGGTCAAGATCATATCTCTAGGCAGTGACATTCGAAAAGGCTTATCGAGGCTTCTACTGGCCTGCTAGCACATATCAATTTGTCTTTCTGATCTAAGTATAGTCGCGGGAGTCTGTGCGAACGGCAGAGTAGCATGTGGTATGGCAATAGGGTTACGTTCAGGAACATATGCGGAACTAAGCTCAGCCGACTAGGACGTCCATTGGAGGTTCGTGTCAGCAACAACCAGTCTCGACCACAACATCACACTGCCCAAGCTGGCTTTGAATTGGGCTTCCTTCGAGTTGGGCTTCCTTCTGTGGTTTCTCAACTTTTACATCTGTACTTTACCAGCTCATTCAACTGGGTACACACCTGAAACACAAAGATACATGATGTATTCGGGTAATTGTGAACAGACACAGCA
Organism: Ascochyta viciae; assembly: GCA_004335155.1. NCBI lineage: Eukaryota > Fungi > Ascomycota > Dothideomycetes > Pleosporales > Didymellaceae > Ascochyta > Ascochyta viciae. The sequence goes on from SATY01000710.1 coordinate 12,587, forward strand.
CTCCACGGCAGCCTACCTCGCAGCCCGCTTTGCCACAGCATTGCGTATGCGCACAGCACGTCAAGGCTTACCAGATCCCGACCCCATTACCAGTCAGCCGTCTCCGGCTCCCTCTCACCTGTCAGTTTCCCGACCTCCCCGACGACAAGGATTCAAAGCGAGTATCCACGGGCCGGCCACGCATGGTCCCTGCAGAAATCTGACAACTTAAGCGCATCCAGCCAGCGCACGCGCTGCACATGGTAAGAAACCCAGAAAAAGACTCCGCATCCCCGCCATTCGCTAAGCCAGTACAGCGCCACTGCACCTGAGGCCATGTACGCTACCCGCACCCTCGCTGTGTGGTCATCTCCGTAGACCGTCACCGGTGTCCATCCTACGCCGCACTTCCTCGCTATTGGCCAGCTCCAGCAATAACTCACGCACACGAGCTCGGCCATGACATGCAGCATGCACGCCTATCGAACGCGGACGTTGTAGGACGTACCTATTCCGACCATTGTCTCGACTCGGACTGACAGTGCGGCGCTGGGGTCTCGGCATTACACTGATGTGATGCAGATCTGTGAGTTGGAGGATATCAGCTCATGACCTCTGCCGCCGCACACGCGTCATCACTTGTCGAAGGGTTCAGGCATGTACCGACTCATGATGACTTTTTCGTACACGTTGGTGTCCACAGTATGAATCTATGGCATGTCGGCAGTTTATGACTTACTTTCTGACTTAATGACCTGGTGGTTTGAGGCTGACACAACCAGTTTCGTGCGTCGTGATGCTGCGCCTGCCAAAAGCGTGGGTTCGCATGTGGTGTACTATGTAGCTTGGTGTATGTTGCTGAGAGACGTGATACTAGGATACTAAGCGTATCTTTCTCCAACGTCTCCGCTTCTGCTAACCATCCAGATGGCGAATCTTTTGTGCAAGTTGGACATCGATCTTATCTGGCTGTTTTTGACTGGCATTTAACTATAGGTACGGGCTGCAAGTGATGGCGTGAGTCTTGTCATGTGTACTGACTCAAGTGTGAGTACACTTGTTTTCCCCATCCATTGGCAATGCTTGAACTGTATGGGCGCTGACGCGTAGCAAGAGAGGTTTGGGCGTTTGGTGTTGGTATTCATTGTGAACTGGATATTGTAGTGCAAGACTGTTGTAGTCTTCAAATCGAGTCCACTTTGTTCCGCGTACGACTGTACCAGGAGTCAGTCGATCTCTTTTTCGATGTCTCGCACTATTCGTCATCATCGTCATCCTCCTCGCTCTCGACCTTCTTCTTCGCAGCCGCCTTCCTCTTCGGTGCAACCCTCTTCGGCTTCACGTCCTCAACATCCTCCTCACCCTCCTCGTCTTTGACCTTCTTCTTCCGCACAGCCTTGGGCTTCGCATCCTTGACCTTCTTCCTCTCGACCTGGTCGCCAATCCTCTCCCTCTCCCCGTTGCCCTGCTCATGCAGGTTCTTCTCCAGATCCTTGAACTCGTCGCTCTCGACATCCATGCCCACCAACTTTTCTAACAGCTTGATCTCGCGCGCCCAGATGCTCTTATCTTCGAACTTCTTCCCGTTCTCGTCGACGCTGTCGACGGGCGTTTCTAGCACCATGGGTAGGCCGTGAAGCCGTGTGTCGTTGACCAGGTTGTGAAAGGCGCGAAGCCCCAGATAGCCCGTGCCGATGCGTGCGTGCAGATCGCGATAGCTGGCGAGCGGGGCTTTGCTGTCGTTGACGTGGAGAGCCATTAGATATTTCAAGCCTATGATTTGGTCGAACTTCTTCATTACCTCGGCGTACGTGTCAGGTGTCCGCAGGTCGTAGCCGGCAGCGAAGACGTGGCAGGTGTCCAGACAAACGCCCACGCGATCCTTCAGCTCTACGTGCGAGATTATGGCGGCGATATCTTCGAAGGTGCCGCCGATGGTGTTGCCGAGGGACGCCATGGTCTCGAGCACTGTGATGACGGAGCCTGTGGCCGGGTCCGCATGGGCGCGATTGAGGTTCTCGGCGATGAGCTTGATGCCTTCTTCGCGCGTTGTGGCGTTGGCGTTGCCAGGGTGGAAGTTGTAGAGTTTAATGCCAAGCTTGTCGCAGCGGACGAGGTCGTTCTGGAAGCAGTCGTAGGCTTGCTTCTTGCGCTCGGAATCGGGGTGAGCAAGGTTGACGAGGTAGGAGCCGTGCGGGAGACAGCAATCTCCCACCTCGATGTGGTGGTCTTTGCACCCGTTGATGAAAAGGGTAGCATGTTCGGGGTCCATGTCTGGGTTGTCCCATTTGCGTTGGTTTTTCATGAACATGGCAAATGCGTTGGCACTGGGTGTGTTAGCTTTGCTTGGAAATCTGAGATCGAACAAGTAGTTGAAGGCTTCCAGGGTCATAGGCACTGTCTTGAATCAGACCCGTTGGGATTGACCGTTTCTGCATATCCAGGCTGAAAACAAGTTGAAAGTAAGTACATACCCGATATGCAAGAGGTTCGGAATGGCATTATGCACACCTAATTTACGATCGGCCGGGCCGCGTTAGTCTGTGGTCTCTGTGTCGCGGGCAGTTGAACCTGGGCATGACTAACCTCCAGCGACACTGACGTGAGCGCCAATACGCAGTTTAGAGTCTGCAGTACGCGCTTCAAGCGGAGGGACAGGTTCCTTGCTTTTTTTTGCGCGGCTGACTTTCTTCTTGGTCGGTGCTTCATCTGCCTCTTCTTTGACCTCGTCTGCTGGTGCCTTTTTGGTGCGCTTCGTGCTCTTGGTTGTGGTATTGACAGTAGTTTCTGCTTTTCTCTTTTTGCCGTTCGTCGCAACCTTGACGGTGACTTCGGTGTCGACTGGGACGGCAATATCCTCAGACGCCGGTGACAGTGACGAGTCTGAAGCTTCGGTGGCTTTCCTTGCCATTGCGTTGGTGTGTAGTGGAGGTGTTGGCGTAGTGGTCGGCGTAGAAGGAGTGTGCAGCGATGCGGCGATGGATTTTAGTCGAAGGCAGGTGGAGTGATTTATGTAGTGAAATCGGTTCCAGATAACGGAAGAGTGGAGGTGAGAGGATCGCGGTGGTGAGGTGAGAGATAACGTCGAGTTAAGTGAGGATTGCAATCGATACGAACACCGAGCCGTTGTAGAAGTATGCCGGTTCTTCTGAAACTGGTGCGCTTCAACCAGTACAAGACAAGAATTGAGGCGGTTGCGATGAGCGAGTGAATGTAGCTCAGCGCGTACTCGACACGAAAGATTCGATTCAGGAGCGTGAAGGTACGTAGAAGCAAGTAAGGAGCGGTATCCTGGAGCGGACTTTAACAACACATGAGTATGAGACGACAGAAACTGCATACAGATGAAAGGTTCTCAATCTCTACCAAATTCAATGTAGAGCTCGTCCGCGACCCGGCCAAACGTCACGCGTCAAGCATCCGCGAAAGCACGTGCACATGCCCCCGCGAACCCTTGAACAACGTCTTATCGATAACAAAAATTATCTACATCCCACCAATACAGCACACCACACCAGGTCGCTCGCCCGACCTCTTCCTGCCGCGCACACACACCAGACCCTCCACGATGCCGAAAGACAAGCGAAAGCGCGCCTCGGGCGCCGGAGACAGCACGCCGTACTCGAAGCCGTCGGCGAAGCAAGCAGCGGCGCATTCGATCTTCAAGATGGACAAGGACCTGGGACAGCATATCCTCAAGAACCCGGGAGTCGCAAGCGCGATCGTACAAAAAGCGCACCTCAAGCAATCGGACCACGTGCTGGAAGTCGGACCGGGAACCGGAAACCTGACAGTCCTAATCCTGAAGGCAGCCAAAGCCGTAACGGCCGTGGAAATGGATCCTCGAATGGCGGCCGAACTGACGAAGCGAGTGCAAGGCACGCCCGAAGGAAAACGACTCAAAGTAATGCTGGGCGATGTGATAAAAACCGAACTCCCCCGCTTCGACGTCTGCATATCCAACACGCCGTACCAGATCTCGTCACCGCTCGTCTTCAAACTCCTCAGTCTCCCCCACCCACCACGCAGCTGCATCCTCATGTTCCAGCGTGAATTCGCAATGCGGCTATTCGCCAAACCGGGCGAAAAACTCTACTCGCGCCTCTCGGTCAACGTACAAATGTGGTCCAAAGTATCGCACATAATGAAAGTCGGGCGCAACAACTTCAACCCGCCGCCGCTGGTAGAATCAAACGTGGTGCGCATCGAGCCGAAGAACCCACGACCGCAGATCGCCTACGACGAATGGGACGGCCTGCTACGCATCGCCTTCGTGCGCAAGAACCGCACGCTGCGCGCTGCGTTCCTAGGAACCACCGCCGTGCTGGAACTGCTAACGCAGAACTACCGCTTATTTTGCGCTCAGAACGATATCCCCATCGACGACACGCCGCTGAGCACCGACGAACTCGTTGCCGGCTCGGAACCAGAGACTATGGATGTCGACGTCGACAACGATGACGATTTCAAGGGCTTTTCAGACCCGGATGACCCGGACGACGAGTTGCCGGATTTCTTCAAGCAGCTGCAGGCTGAGTCGCGCGCCAAGCACGAAAAGGGCATGCAGCGTAAGAAAAAGGGCCGTGTGAGTGAGCTGGTGCGCGAGAAGGTGAGGAAGGTGCTCGAGGACGAGACGCAGTTGGCGGATAAGCGGCCGAGGCTGTGCGAGGAGGGGGATTTCTTGCGCTTGTTGTACGCGTTTAATCAGGAGGGGATTCATTTCAGCTAGACGAGATGGGCTCTGGACTGGTTGTGGAGAGAGGGAGAGCATTGCAGGGCGTTTTTGTGTGTTTGTTTCACTGATAAGATACAAGCTTTTTATGAGGCGTGTTGGCGTTGGGGTATACCGGAAAAGCATGGCGTTGTCGAGACGTCACATCTACACGGCCTTTCTAAATCTACATGTTCGGATGTCTTCCTTCTACCTGTTCCTCTATATGTCTGCCTCGAATGGCCGCACCACTTGTCCCTTCTCCTGCAGGTGGTCCTTGACGTCCTTGACTGTGTACTCGCCGCGGTGGAACTGTCTTTGTTAGCGAGTAATCTCAACTCAATACATGGATATGGACTCACCATGCCAGCGCCCAAGGCAGCATCGGTCCGCGTCTTTGCAAACACCTCGTCAAAGTGGCCTGGATTCCCGGCGCCGCTGCTTGCAATCACCGGAACCTTGATGGCGTCCTTTACGTCGTTGATCAGCTCGAGATCGAAACCGCTGTTGCTTCCGTCCTTGTCAATGCAGTTCAGCAGAATCTCTCCAGCGCCCATAGCCTCGACCGCCTGGACGAGCTGACGGACATCCACGTCGCGACCCTCTCGCCCACCCTTGATGGTGCACTGGTACCAGCAGTAGGCCTCGCCGTTGGGCCCCGGTGTCGCTGTCTTGACGGTGTGGTGCGGTGTGGCGTCGGGCGAGGAGACGTATACGCGCTTGGGGTCAACGCTGATGACAACGGCCTGGTTGCCGTAGGCGGAGGAGATGGACTCGATGGCCGTGTTGCCTGCGAGCTTCTTGCCGCGGGCGTAGTACTCTTCTGCGGCGGTGACGGCGTCGGAGCCGATGCTAACCTTGTCGGCGCCCGACTTGAAGTACATGGTTGCAATGTCGAGGGCCGAGATCTTGGATCCGTCGGTGTCGACCGTGTCGCGGATACCGCCGCCTATTGTCAGGGGCACGAAGACGGTCTCACTGGTGCGACGCAGGATCTCGAGCATGGGTGTGTCAGCGACGGGGCAGTTGCGGAACGAGGTGATGTTGAGGAAGGTGACCTCGTCGGCGCCCTGCTCGTAGTACTTCTTAGCCATGTCGACTGGCTTGCCCAGGTTGCGCACACCGGCGTTGGCGTCCTTTTCTCGCACGTCGTACTGGTCGCCCTTTGTGACGACTAGATCTCCCTGGTCGTTTGTGCGGACGTCGAGACAGGCGATGACTCGCCGTGTGAGGCCCTCGTTGGTCTCGGCTGTGGATGGCTTCTCCGGCAGCTTCTGCGAGCGCTTACCCTCTAAGAAGGCCTTGAGGACGCGCAGACCAGCGGCGCCGCTCTTCTCCGGGTGGAACTGCGTCGCCATGATGTTGTCCTTGGCGACTGCGCCGATAAACTCGTCGTCGCCGTAGCGGGCGGTGGCAACCTGCCAGCCATCCTTCTCCAGCTTGCCCTCCTCGTAGGGCGCGGCGTACGAGTGGACGTAGTAGTACTTGGACGTCGGTCGCAGCCCAAAGAGTGACTCGTCCGTGACGTCGGCCGTGCGCGACGTGTTCGCGCTGTTCCAGCCAATGTGCGGCACGCTCTTGTCGGCGTCGTTGAACTTGCGCAGCTTCGACGGGATGAGGCCGAGGCCCTTGACGTCCGGGTCCTCTTCGGAGCCCTCGAACAGCGCCTGCAGCCCCACGCAGATGCCCATGAACGGCTTGCCCGACCGGATGTGCGCGCGGATGGGCTCGACGTAGCCGGCCTTCTCGAGCTGGCTCAGACAGTGGCCGAAGTGGCCGACACCGGGGATGATGAGTTTCTAGCGCGGCATCTGCATCAGCACACGTCAATTGGCGAGTTGCGCAGCTACAAGGGCACTTCGTACATGGGCGGCAGGCACGTCGGCGGGCGACTTGACCCACTCGACTGTGTAGCCAACCTTCTCAATGGCATTGACCAGCGAGCGGACGTTGCCCGCGACGTAGTCGAGGAGGTGGACGGTCGGCATCGTGTGGTGGGTGTGTGGGAGGAAGAGGAGCAGGAGACTGGAGGGAGGAAGAGGAGCAGGAGACTGGAGGGAGGAAGAGGAGCAGGAGACTGGAGGGATTCGTCGAGCCGTCGTGAATCTTGACTCTGAATGTTTTTCCACCCCTCAGACTCACGCACCCCCCGCGGCCATTGGGAGGGGCAATGACGGCGGCAGCGCTAGCACTAGCGCGCAT
>SATY01000711.1:0-19473 GCA_004335155.1 Ascochyta viciae
AGAATTAGCAATCTCCTTAGTTTAGAAACTAAAGGAAGTACACAAGAAAACGCTAGAAAACATTAGAAAGGCTTAAGAATAAGCAATCTCTTATGTTAATTAGAAATGAAAAACAGCACCTTAGCTAGAAGAGGGGGATAAAGTCTATTTCCTTACAAAAAACCTTTAAACACAAAGACCTACAAAGAAACTAGATTACATTAAAGTTAGACTATTTTTTATTTCTAAGCAGATAAGCCTAGTTAACTACAGACTTGCTCTGCCTAAGTATATAAAGATTTACCTAGTGTTCTACATATCCCTATTAGAACTAGCTAACCTTAGAACGCTAATCTAGAAGGACTTCCACTACTAGATCAACATTAACAATAAGTAGGAAGTTAAAAAAATAATACAATACTATAACATTAGCAACAGCAACAAATACCTAGTTAAATAGTTAGGATATCTATAATTAGAAAACACCTAGGAACCTACAACTTACCTTACAAACTGCTAACAGCTATTGCGCTAGTATTACTAACATTAGGATCTAATAGTAGAGGATATGTCCCCTAGTTAAGACTAAGCAACCTAGGTATTAACCTATTCTTAAGCGTAGTAACGTTATTAAGCAACACCTCTTGTTGCTCTAGCTACTTAATACCCTTAACAAATTGCGCACTTGTGTTAAAGAACTATTATTTATAATACTTTAGAAATTTCTTCTACTTCTGCACGTAACCTAACTTCGCGCACACTGTCTAAAAAGTAGCTATTACTGCCTCTTCTGCTTTAGTAGCCTTATCTTCTATTTATTCTAACTACAACATTTTGTTATTAATTTTAGTAAAGTCTAGGACAAGAAGATCTACTAGTTTACATTTCTATATGCTGTTGTATTTGCAGTTACTGCACTTCTTATGCAGTAATAATATCTTATAAGGCTTTCCCTTCTTAGCGCAGTATTTGTAGGCAACTATAGCAAGATATCTAATATTGTTTATTTAGGTTCTAGTTGTGTGTCTTGCTTAGGTACTCTTAGAAACTATTAGTTAATTTATAAGGACATGAATTATAGAGGAGGAGGATAGTGTTACAATCTAGAAAAGAGACTGCAGGATTAGAGGTTTATTACTAATAACGCAACATAGATTAGTAGAACGCCTAGCCTTAGTTATATATAGTCCTACAAGTTCCTATACATAGTTAAGAGCTAAGACTATAGAACAATAGTTACGTAATAACCTACAACTCCTACAAAAGTTCTACAGTTCTTATAAGGCCCCCTATAGAACTTAATAGGAAACTATAGGACAGTATAGGACAACAGTAGTATATAGTTTATAGGAACACAACCCTTATAGTTTGTGTTTAACCTTGTTAATTAACTTTGTTATTAGAATATCTTAACCCTGCTTGTGAAACAGATAGTCTACTCTATACTCTTCCTTGCAACCTAAGTAGCTAAGGTCCTAGACGTATACTACTTACCCCTTCTAGTTCCCTACTCTCATACTTATCCTCAAGACCTAATTGAACGATCACTTACGGACTTTGTCTAAAGTGTGAAACTCAACATTATCCTTAGTGCCTAAGGACAGGCACCTAAGGAGGGGCTATTGTTATAAGTAAAGTAGTAAAGCTAAGGCTAAAGCAGTTAGTAATAAGTACTATTCTAGCTATGTTATTACTATTAGAGTAATTATTTATACCTTTTTAGCTGCTATAGCTAGGTAGGCAGAGTCTAGTCCTAACACCTATAGTGTATATGTAGTATAAGTGCTTTAATACTATATACTAATCTATCCTAGGCGTAGGAGCTTAGTCTTCTTAATAAGTAGCAGGTCTATTTCTATAGTAGTTCTCTAGCTGATTAAGCTTATATCTGCCTAGGAATTAAGAATAACCTGTAATTGTAATTCTAGTATAGTCTCTCTAGATGCGCTGCACATGCGCTTTATACCTAGTAAGATACATACTAGAGTACGCCTTACTATCTCTAAGTAGCTAGTGAGGCTTAGCCTTTTCCTGTCTAGTTGATTTAAACTAGGATCTAGTTAGGGTTAGAGTTAGAATTAGAGTTAGAGTTACTACTTTTATACTCATTAGCGTAGTAGCTAGTTATATTATACTTAAAGTAAGTAATGCTGTGCTTATTATATAGACTATAGCCTCTGCTTATATATACTAGTACCTAAGATCACCTTAATAGTCTCTACTATGCTTAGAGTAGTATAATTCTTTATACTCTCTAGTTATATAATTTTAGCTTTAAGTAAGTATAGGCGCTGTAAGGCCTAGAGCTTATTACATTAGTGTTAAGCAGCTTAGATGCGCTTATTAAGCGTTAGAGGTACACTTATTATAGAAGTTTAGATCTTCTTATTAACTAAGGAAATACTACTAGTGCCTTCCTCTTACTAGGTTTAGAATAAGAGTAGTTAGCTCTCTTTTATAGATGCCTCCTAACTATTTATTTAAGTAGTTAGAGCTATTCCCAGACTATTAGATTAATAAAGTACTATTATGTAAGGTTCTAGTTATAGGGAATAGTACTTACTTCACACTAGGGATTAATAGCAAAGAGATAGCAATAGGTGTATTTGATAATAAGAATAATAACGTACTCCACGGGCGAGTCGGCCACATAGGCGAGTCTGCCAGCAGATGTAACTAAGGAAAATCAACAATCTAAGGCCTAATATCTCTAGATCTACTTAATAGAAATCTCTAAAAATTTAATGCCTTAGCTGCACCTAGATAAATATTAATCTCCTGGTGTCTACAGACGCTAGGCCTAGATAGGCAAGAGCTATTAAGATTCTAGAGAAATACGCTAAAAGTTTCTAATAAATACAAAAAACTTTTGCTCTATTAGACCTAGCGTCCTAATATTCTAGAGTAAGAAAGATTAGATATATAAAAGTAATATGTTAATTTTTTAGAAGATTCTAATAAGTCAATCTAGAGATATTAGGCCTTAGATTGTTGATTTTCCTTAGTTAAATCTGCTGGCCGACTCGCCCGTGTGGCCGACTCGCCCGTGGAGTACGTTACTTGTCTCTCCTAAGGATAGCGTGCAGCGTAGGTTTTGCGCACCTTTACTAAGAGCAAGACTAATACAAACTAAGAATAGCTCTAGAATACTACAACACTGAACAATTCTATTGTAGCTTGTTACAATTACGCACTAGATAAAAAAGAAGATCTCTAAGTCTTAAGCCTAAGTTATGTATCTTATAAGACACCTCTAGTCTTAAGCTAAGTAGTGCTCAAGAGATAAGTAAAGAGGATAATAATTATGCTGCTAGTAACGTACGTAGTCTGTTATTATGTAAACCCTAGAAGGAGTCTAATAACTATTGTCTCCTCTCTTATAGAGATAGGGAGACAATGGCCTAGGATGAGATATTTAAGCGTTTCCCTAACTATTCAGCAGGCGCTGTAAGGACACACTATCACAGCTTGCTTAAGCAGAAAGACAAAAGAGTGGCATGGGTCTAGGTTTACATACTGTTGCGGATAGCATTGTCAACACAAAGACCAAAACACGTAAATGAACATCCAATGCTAGCCTGTGTTATCATGACTTCTTCGTGATCAGCCTTCTTTATGCGTCCTTGGAGTTCGCTTTCTACATCAGCCATACAGTTCCGCTCCGACCAGAACTCTTTCTTATTAGTGCGACAGGTCAAGATGTTTCAACCCAGGTGGGCCGTTCGGACGCTGCCAGAGCTTGATCGCAAAAGGAGTCAAGGTTTCCTGCAAACGCAAAGCGCCTAGGCAGAAGTACGTGGCAATGTGTAGTCAGAAGCGACTGCGATTGACGAAGTCGCGCATTCCGTCCGGGCAAAGATAGTATACAGTGCATTAGTATTCAAGAGAAGCAGCGCGGCACTAATGTTAATTAACTTGTCTGCAAGAAACCCTACGTTAACCATCTTCTGAGAAGATTTATCAGCATAATCGATGCAGCCTGTTGGTCACATGAAGTCTTTCTCGCACTATAACTGAGGAACATCATGTGTTTCAGCTCAGCAATGCCCTCGTAACGATAAGATACTCCTATGTCAATACTACCTAGAAACGCTGGTTAGCTGTAGATAGCAGTCTCCTGCTTAAGTCGACGCACGGACCAGTCAGGGATAGTTCTGGCAACATGGTGTACCCATGAGACTCCAGCCATACCCGAGAATGAGTTCCACACGCTTAGTAGACACCAATGGGCTCGCAATTGCTGTACAGATTGTTGGAAAGCTGCTGACGGATGCGTCTAAGGAAGGCCGGCACACGAGTTGGGTGATGGTGGTTGCGGTGCTCCTTTACATTTGGGCGAACTAGTCAAGCGGACCACCTTTCATGAGGCTAAGCAGGCACTTCTGAGTGCGGTGCTGCCTAGCCTCTCCCGTGTAGCGTGAATTACGGCTTAGCGCGGATCTGTTCGCGGGCTGTGTGCAGGACAAGTATTACGATTCCACTGGCTGTCAACTTGGCGTGTACACGTCAGGCTCTTCGTCGCTGGAGTCATGTTGGCTTGAAGACTTCGCTGGGCTTATGTGCAAGGACGCTCGCTGTGGAAGACAAAGTCGTTGTAACCTGTACGTCGAATGTGTGATCGGTATATTGAGCGTATTGGGAGAAGGAGAGCGGGCGCGGCATTGTATCAGTTCGACGCATCCACATGCGTGGTCCTCGGGATGCCATGGGATTACCCCAAGCTCACATTGCTTCTGCTGCAGTCGCGTCAACAGTGCTTCGTTCTGATCTAAGGCGCGTGAGCTAATTGGGGTGATATCGCTTTAGCCGAGTGCCGCTTGTGGTGCATCTGCTTGATAGTTGTCTGCTGTATCAAGAGCAGAAAACGAAGAAGGGACTCTTACAATAGGTAGTTGACAGCAGCACCCTGATCTTGCAAGAGATAGCGTTGCCCCCGCAGCTTATATCGTTGACCAATAGGATGATATTACGGCATCTCTGATTACGTAGCCAACCTTATTCAGAACCCCAAACAGTTGTTTACCACCCTGAGCACCAGCCATCGCGACAGCGCTCTCTTGCCAGCTATGGTGAAGAAGCGTACCTTTTCTGAAAGCTCTGCGCACTGCGCAGCTCAGCTCTCATCTTCAAGCGACGCGCTGTTCTACGCCCACGACTGTCTGGTCTGTTAGGCGACCCTTTGCCGCTCACCCGTGAGAACGTGCGTCTCCTCGACCGCCAGACGCCTTTAGCGGCTATGTCGTCTTCTCGCACATCGTCCCCAAGTCGAACGAACCTAGATAATCGTAACAAACTTCGAGCATATAAGATTATCATCGACAACGGCTGTCCTTTTCCTGCAGAACTAGGACAGCACATCGCCAATGTTATCTGCAAGCCTCGCACAGCGGCACCATCGCCAAACGCAAGAAAGATCACTGAGAAGAGACGCGTTGCAGCTTATCAGAATGAATGCAGCGGCATAAAGCAGATTGAGCCTTATCTCTTGTTTCGAGGAGAAGCAGAAGCAGATGATCGGGTGCTTGGAGTTCCTCTCATCTATTCGAAAGACGAGATCAACTTTGCGCGGTCATTCCTTCCACAAGCTCCAAGCGGTACCATCACGAAGACTTGGGGTGAGCTGTCACAGCCAAGGCCCGATACAGCGATTGGATACATAACTCGTGGGGATGCCGATAATGCGGTTCTGCCAAGCCAAACTGCTTTTTCATCCGGTGAAGAGAACATTCTTGATGGGTGCGTATGGCAACGCGGACTGTGACTCTGGCTAAAATACCCTGAAGATATCGACTTACCCAGTATCTTCATTTTCCTTTCCTTACATCCCAGTGGAAGACGCCTAACTCGAATCAGAATCATTCACACGCCCACAACCAAGCTGGTCGCGATGGGGCTGTGATCGTGAATTATCTTCACAAGTTCTACAGCGTGGCGTACGGACACGAACCCAGCGCTGTAGAAACCTGTCACTTCTCCCTCACCTGCGATCTGCTGAACGGCAATATCTTTGTTCACTGGCGGGACCAAGATGTACACCATATGGAGCTTGTATTCGAGTTTTCACTACGGAAAGAGTCAGAAGTGAAAGAAGCAAGACTCGTTCTTCGGAATGTTGTTGAATATGCTACTACGAATCGGCTTGGTTCTATCAAAGCAGCACTTCCTGCATTCACCGAAAATAGTTCTGCCTCCAGGACGTTGTCAGGCAGCATGACTGCGCCCTCGGAATCGTGTTTACGTTCACAATCATGGATTCAATTCCAGACACCAACGACACCAACATCAATCACATCAGAGCCAGTGAAGAAAAAGCGTACAGGTACGAGTCCAAGCATTTGAAGGGGTTTCTAGTACTCGATGAAGACTCTCACGATAAGTACTTCGACTTACGTTGGGTCACTGGCTTATTGGGTAAATTACCCAGATCATCAAAGAACAAAATACGCTTACGCCATAGATGGCACAAAGCGACCAAACTGTCGCAATGCTTCCTTGATGGAGTAGCATATGCTCCACAAATGCCACGACTGACTTTGCACAAACATGACTCTTCTTTGAGTGGGGTATCAAATGGCGAAGTTGAGATACTTTGGTCCTCTGCTTGACTTTGGCTGCTTCATGGGAGATGGAGGACGTTTTTTCAAGTTTGAATTGGCAACGCTGAGCGCTACTATCAAGGGTGGCACGATCAGTAGTGCTGAAACTCATTCTTAGGTAATGGAACACCGTCCGTGCTGGGGCACAGTGGGCTCTTCGCCCTAAAGCAATTGATTCCCCCTCACAATGCTAATGTCTGTTCAGGGATCGCAACGCCATGCGTTACTAGATATATACAAACATTTCGGACCCTTCCAAGCCAAACTCTATATTGTCATCGGTACTATCACGCGAACATTGGAGCTGGCCTTTCCCCTCTTCTGCATGATAAGTTTCCTTTTCCCACTATAACTTGACTTGGATACAGCAGCAGTATGACAACGTGGTAACCCAAGACCAAACTTGTAGCAGACACGACGCCTGAGATATGTGCAGTTTGCGATGGTGTTCAGTACAGCGACTCGCGCCCAGGAGTTTCGTATCGGCTACGTGATAATTGTCGTATATTAGATACCATACAGAGCCCTTGAGTTTCGTTCCATCCAGCACCTTGGAGAGCGTTATAGGACCGTACTACACTAGGAACCCATCTTCAAAGAGTTCTTCTGCTGAAGGTCTTTCCTCCGGAAGCCAGCGCAAGACTCTTCGAACGAGTGCAAGTAATAACTCCTGGTCTTTGCCGTTTAGCCGTGTCTCGCGCGTTTCGAGTGTTTGATCAGGAATCGGCGTTGAGGCGATCCAATTCCCTTTGTTTCTCGTCAATCAAATGTTGCACTCGGCGGTTATAGCATGACTGTACCTTCCTCATCCCAATACTGACGGCTCGTTTCGCTTCGCTGAAGGAAGCTTCTGGGTGGAGGCCCTATCAGAGAAACCATTTCGGCGAGATGCTGCTCGTCGTTAAGATGACCTTCCTTTACGGCGCGGAACAAGCGACCTCCCTCAAACAAATCCCAAATCTATGTGATGTCAGCGCGAGCTGGAATAGCGAGAATATCAAGTTACAGACCATGACTCCAAAAGACCACATATCGATCTTGGAGTTCCACTTCATGCCCATGATGATTTCAGGCGCTCGGTAGACACCCGGCATGACATCTCCAATATGTTTCTCCCCAATCCTAGCAGCACCGAAGTCGCAGATCACCGATGGCCCGTTAGTGACAGGCATGGTGCAGGAACGATAAATTGTACGATCTAAGAGGATCTTGCGGGGAGACGGATGCTCAAGCTCGGCTTGTTCAATCCTTTGAAACACACGCGAGTCTGGAGCCCCCAAGAGAATGTTATTAGGGGATATATCTAGAATTTGTCAGCTAGCAGACTCAGTAAAATAAATGATGATAAATACCTGTATGCACCACACCCGCCTGGTGCAGAAAGTCGAGGCCGAGAAGAACAAGTTGCAATGTCTGTTGCAATAGTTCCTTGTTCAGCCCCTTTTCTGGAAACAGATCTCGGAAGTCCGTGTAGCTCAGGCCTAGTGGTGCGAAGAGCAAGCATTGATGCATTCCGTAAGGGCCGGTTATTTGGAAATCATCCAGCACTAGACGCAGAAGGTCCTTCCCAGGATGTTCAGCATCGATAGATTTGATATATCGGGATATAGCAACTTCGTTGTCCACTTTGTCCGCACTTTCTTGCGTGATGCAGACCTTAAGGGTTAGAAGAGAGTCTGCTCTGATGACGATATGACTTTGTTAGCAGAAGAACCTTCAAAGACGTAGACGAGAAAGTGGAAGGTTTCCGGAAGACGTACACAAGGTCACGACAAAGCCAAACGGTGGAAGCCGTACCGAACCCGAGTTTGGCAACGACCTGGTATTGAGACTTGAATACCTCACCTAGCCGCACTGGATAGAACCTTTCTGCTTTGTAGGCGGGAATGCGCTCTTCCTCGATCTTCTCCTCCAAGGAGAGCTTCTCGAAACCCTCAGTTGGGAAAGTGCGGGCGATTCCATAGCTCGTCATGGTCACCGGGGAGAACCATGTACGTGACTCAAGAACCGGTCTATAGTTGTGTGGGACACGTGGTATACGGCAGCTTGGTGTCCTGGTAGTCCATCGAAGGGGGAGCTCTGCCCTTCTCATGTTTGCTGATCATAGGTTGAAGCATTGATGGTGAGGGACAAGTTTGTTGCAAAGGTGTTATTTCAAGCTAGCGAACTTCGCTGGGCGAAGTTGGGTGGCGTGTGCTCAGGTGCTTCGGGCTTCGGACCGCTAGCCGCCTACAGATGATCGGCCCGCGAAACATGAAACATCTCAAATTCAGCGCAGTTTTAGTGGCTTCAGCAACGATACTCATGCGGCTGCGCTACCATGCCAAAGTTCAGAGCATCAATTCTATGGTCCTTACACTTGCATTGCCGTTATGACGCCTCACGCTGAGGAAAGGCTTGTTTTTGGATTCTAGCCTGCTCAATCGATACTATCAGCAGGATGGCGTTTAGTGGGGTCACTCGTGGGTGAGGCTACTAGAACATCGCCCTCAGGAGTTTGTTGCATACCCCCCAATAGGACAGCCATGATAGCGGTATCAAAGTGATGGAAGTTCCCCAATGAGACTAGTTCCGGTATCTTACCAGTCGATGGGATTCTTCGTGAACAAACGTTACGCGCCCACGGTGAGACTGTTTTGGGCATGATCAGCTAGATAGTATCGGCTGCGCCCTTCGTAGCCAGAAAAAGCGCCAGGAACCCAGCCGCCTGAGCTATCCAAGGTGAGCCAATAATTCATGTGTAGAAATGCCAGGGTCTTTATTGGATCAGCATCTTGGCTCTTGAGACGGATGTGTCTCAACTGCAGATGCCAAGGCGTCGTAATTTTCCGTTCGATACGTATCTAGTTTATGTCATTTAGTTTGTTAGCGTGCCCTATACAAACTGTATGCACCTATGTACTTACTAATCTTACCTACAAGACTACGCCATTCGCGTCAAATCTATCAGAATCTATTAGAATTAAAGCTAGAAAGTAAGCTATTACAACTTAGCATTAGTGTTGTACTATTTTAACGCATTTAGTATGCCTTAACACGTTAAAACTTAGCTAGTTAACCCTACTATGCACTATAGCCTGCGAAATCCACCTAATTTAGCTGCTTAGAGGCTTAAACTCTTTGTAATTAATAATAAACTAATTGTACTACAAGTTAATAGTTATACTATATACTAGCTATATATTAGCAATGTATAGAGTTAGAGTAACTAATGTAACACTAGCAATAGCAACATTAAGGTAACAATATACTACTGCCGCCTCCACTACGCAGAGTAGGTGGCTAAATCTACTAAAACTAGCACTAGTATAAAGTTAATCTGTAATAGTAGTACCTATAACGCTGTAGTTGTAGTTGTATACAACTCTTGTACAAAGCTCTATACAATCTAGTAGCTAAAGTGCAGTGTAGAGCACTCCTACAACCTCACTATTAGTAATAGGTTAAAGAAAAATAACATACTCTACTAGCGTGTAGTAAAGCTTTGTGCGCAGTTTCTAGGTATTAAAGGTACAGCAATCCTTGCCTTATTGCAGGCTGTTAGTGTGTTCAAAGACAGTTGTAAGCAGCTAGAGGATGCTAGTAGTAGTTTAATTAACACAAAAGACTATAACAACTAGGCAAGAGACTTTGTTAAAAATTAGCTAGATTGTTGTACCTACAACTGCCTAGACTTAGAGCACTTACAGCTTAAAAAAGTGTGTTAATTACTAGAGAAACAAGGCTAGAAGTGCTATGTTATAGGCAAGGTTCTGCAACGCAATTAGCAAGGTTTTAAGAGTAGTATAGCGTTTGTTAAGCCTTACTAACTTAGTAAGCTTACTTGCTATAGGGTACTAACACTTATAGATAGTACTTACAAAACTAACTAGTTGCGCTAGTTTCTATACACGTTAATAGTGCGCAATAGCTATAGTAGCTAGGTACTAGCTACTTACTTTCTTGTAAGTGCAGAGAAATTAGCAGTACTAATAGAGAGATTATTACTTATAAAATAGCTATGTGTAGAGCTTAGTTACTACGCGTAGTAGCTGTAGTACATACTTACTAATAATTTAGCTACTAAACAGTTAGTAGTTAAAACTATGTTTCCTAGCATTGTTACTAGTAAGTTACTGTGTACTTATATACTTTGTACTGTCTACAGTAACTATACTACGCAGTAGAAGGTAGAGGATAGCAATATACTAAGGTTATTACAGCAAGCTATATATGCGCGCACTAAGCCTAGCTGTAATAAGTACCTTTGTAAAGCTCTCTAGATAGCTAAAAAGAAGATAAGAGAGTGTAACAGTAGCTACATAACGCTGCAGCAGAAGCAGGCGCAACTTAAGGCGCGTAAGGAGCTAGAGAAACATAAGCGTAGTAGTAGTAATACTAGAGTAGTTAACTAGCTAGTAAAGCAATTGCAAGCTGGTATGTACATTGCAATACTTTTCTAGTGTTATTACCTAATTAGGTTTAGCGGCAGCTACTGTTGACCCCTCTACTCTGCCCCTATCTACTGCTCTAGCACAGATAGATGCTGTAAGCAATAAAAACAACTTAACACCTTAACACTACAATATTAGAGCAGAAATTAGAGTACACTAAACAATTTAGTGTACAAAGAAGCCCTTTAACCTATACAAGTATATCTAGAATAAGTAGGTGCAAACTAAGCGCCTCTAGGCAATGTTCCTGCAACAACATGTTACTCTCCTGCTTTAAATTATAACTACAAACGCTATAGAGAGCTAGCATAACTTACTAAAGAAGAAATTACAGGCTACTACTTGTTAACAGGTCTAATTCAGCCTTGCTAGGCTTGCCTATACTATTAACAAGGTCGCGCAACAATAGGATAAGCAAGGTTTAAAGGCAGAGTAGAACTTTAGGTTAAAGAAACTTAGTAAAGCCTGCGTACACCTAAGCATTAGCTGCTTCCTATTTCTAGTATAGAAACTCCTAGTTACTAAGCTTTGTACAGCGCAATTATACATAGAGGATAGTGTTAAGCATTAGCAATATACTAACAAGCTAAGTTACTAGTGCAACTTCTTTAAAAAGTATAATATACTATGTGCTTACATATAGCAGAAGCACCTACTATTTAACGCAATTACTAACAACAATTAGGAGCACTTTGTAAGCAAATTTAACAACTGTAGCTATAACATATATAAGTAGTATGTAGTAGAGTACTATAAGCGTATACCTACATAGGAAGATAAGTAGCAAACAGCAGAGCATTGTGACACGCTTAGAGCAAGAGAGTTAATAGAGAAACTACGCTCTAAGTAGTTTAATTTAGTTAAAGAATCGCTTTAATATATAGATAAGAAGTGCGAGAAAGTACACTCCCTCTAGGTCACTTTACTAAGTGCTGCAGTTAGGCCATTACTACAAGCTACTGCAAGAGAGGTACTCTTAGATAAGTACTTTAACAGTGTACTAAGTAAGTTACAAGAGGCAGGCTGCCTTGTACAAGGCAACACATAGGAGGAATCTTAGTTACATACACTACTAATTCACGCCTTTAACAGTATACACTAGGGACTAATAGCTTATAAGGATAAGGATAGGGATTAAGAGGTTAACGTAGAGGAGAGTGATAAGGTTAGTAGCAATAATGTAGATGCATTAGGCAAGTCAGATTAGAGCTTCTAACAACAGTAGCAACACTATAAAATACATTAATATAGTTATTTATACCTAGTTTAATAGCCTTACATTTGTAGTTAATAACACCTAGTTCTAGCAGCTTGTGTTGCAGATGCGTGTACATTAATTTTGCTAGTAAATTTGTATAGGGTGACTTATATTTGTCATCTGTAAAAAATACGTTACGACGTGCTTGGCATCTGCAGTTGAGACAGGTCCCTTGAGACCGACAAGCGAACGGCATATTAATATGGCATTGAAAGAGTCCCGAAAGTCATCTGTAGCCTTGATCACAAATCCCAATCACATCTTTCTATCCTCAAATCCTTTCCCGTCCACTTGCTATCCATCTACCTGACCACTCGGCTTAATTATCCTCTTATCACTGTACGATGCAGAGCACTGGCACACGTCTCATCCGATACGGGGGAAACGCTTCCCTGGCGAGTCTTCCATCTAAATTCAAGGATACGGTGGAGGCAGCCGGCAAGTCGCTGGAAGCAAAGGTACGCACAGGGGCGAATTCTGTCTGGCTGTCAAACTTGCGTTAACTCAGATTACCAGTATCCAAAGATTACTGAGGCTAAGATACAGTGAGTCGAACACCTTTGCTTAGAACCTCGCCGGGCTCAGAATACTCCCTCCTGACCACGTCTCTTTAGGGGTTCTGTTCCGCATAAATCCGCAAAGGACCCTACTGATGACAAGGCTGTTGTCACTGTCAGCTATCACACCCAGTCGGGCACGCGTGTCACCTCGATTCATGCCCACGATGATAGCACATGGAATGAGTATCCGTCACGAAATGTGGGAAAGGGAAAATAAGAGACGGACACTGAGGTGTTCGTGCCGGACTCTAATTTGTCCATGGGATGCGCTACAAGGCACTGGCCTGGGGCACACGCTTGCTAGTGAATAGTCAGAATGCTCAGCCTATTTCATGCTTGTCATAGAGTCGGTACATCCGTTGATCAAATTTTTTTGAACTATACCTACAAACCTTGTCCGCCAGATGCTGGAGCTTGCTAGTGATGAACTGCCAGAACGTTAGCAAGCACAGCGACGCGACATGGAGGCAGCTTCACCGGGCAAGGAATCCGACTTTTCGCTCCAAGACTTGTTAGAGGAGACGTACCTCGATGGAGAGAGGAATGAAGGTCCCAGCAGAGAAGACCTGCTTCGGGTGGGCGAGCCTCTTCGCAAGACGTTGTGGGTTGAGGTTAGTCCGAGGGCGTCGTAGAATGAGGTCCTTCACAATGCTTGTTTCATAGACGCTGACACTCTCGCAACTAGTGGGAAGAATCCTCGTCTAATCAGCGGTTTCAGTACCGGCTAAGCTAATTGAAATGAGGTTCTTTAAGCAGAGGATTTGGATGCACTGCAAACGGCTGCGGCGACATCAATAATTGCGCTGGATAACTTTCGGTTTTATGCACAGGTCACCTCGATCTCGTTCCAAACTAGTGGATTTTGCGGCAAAATTGGTTTTGTACACAATTTGTGCAGACACGAAAAGTGTAATTGTTAAGAGACTTAATAGATAAATAATCAATAATTAAGAGAAAGAGATTAAATTCTTCTACTAATCTATTCGTTTATACTAATTGTTTATATATCTATAATCTAGCGCTAGTAAATTAGCGCATCTAGATTTAGATAAGAAATTTAGTAATCTAGATTAGGTAATTACTAATCTAAGCAGTATTTACTGCAAGACACCTTCTAGGTATACTTTAATTAAGAAGTATAACTATAGTAGCTATTATTATAATCTTAAAGACAGTGTTATTATAGATTTTTAGAATAAAACAAGGGTTACTAAATAAGTATAAAGTAAACAGTCTTATTAACGTCTATAAGAAAACACGTTTGCAACCTAAATAATTTCCTATCTACGTAGTTTTTCTCTTTCTTTTCTACTCTCTACTCTAATTTAGCACCTTCTATACCTACTTTTAAGCTTTGTTGATTTAATCCTTCTACTATACTATGGTTGTTTTGTGATGTTTAGAGCACCTAGTTAACTTATTATTCCTAGAGAGGAGTTAGCTAATCTACCCCCTAGTAATAAGTAGAATTCCCTAGTAAATGTCAGCCTAATAGCTAACGCCTTAGAAGGTTGTCACAGAGTAACCTGTTCTAGGTTAAGCCTAGTATAAATAGTCCTTTAGACGAGATTAATGCCTAGTATTAAATAGTCTATAGTTAACTATATATCTCTATTACTAATTATATTACTATGATTTATGTTATTACCTTATCTTTTAGTGCATCTTGCCGAAGAACCTAATATTCTATTTAATCTTGTACTAAGAGAAGGGTAGTAGAATCCTATAATAAGTACTATACTCTAACTCTAGGAAAAAAGAATTAACTCTAGAGCTGTAAGAGGGTACTCCTTCTGCCTTTATAGGCAAATCCTCTACAGTAAGGTCTAAGAAGCTCTAGAACTAAGAGTCTAGAGGCACTTAGCATACAATGTCTAACAACACATTAAACAAGCTCTAGATCTAGCTTCTACTAGCTAGTATAAGGCTAAATAGGCTACACTAGGCTATAGTAGCACAAGATGCCCTAATAGTTAACAAAGTAGACTAGGAGCTAAAAGAGTTAGAAGCCTAGTATAAGAAAGCTACAAAGCTTTAAAGATTAGCGCGCCTTTAGAAGACATAGGCTAAATGTCTTATAAGTAATATAAATGCAATATAAACTGCCTATAGTAGCATCTAACTTACTATTATAGTTCTAATAGTATTAATAGTAGGCTTACTATGCTTAAACCTACTACATGTGTTTATAAAGCGCGACTATGTAGACTATAACTACTAAAAGTATAATTATAAGCAAGACTTTAAAATACTACTTACTAACTTCTTATAAGAAGTGTAAAAGGTTAACTTTAGTATATAATACCTTTTAGAAACTATAAAGAGTCTATAAGAGGCGTATTAAGCTAATTACCTACAGTTATCTCTATTGTAGGCACTAAACTAGGTAACTATAAAAGCAGTTATGCTAAGTTCCCTAGAAACCCTCTTAGTGTAAGGACACTGTAGGCAGGCAAGAAAGATAGAACAAAAACGTATAGTATTAAATAAGATAAGAGACAAATCCTTAGAGGTTAAGCTCCTAAGGATTTAGAAGAATATATACGTGTATATAGGCTCTAAGAAGTAACTGTAGTTACTCTAAGATGTTCCTAAGAGTTAGCACGCCTAAGGTAGAAAGCTTCTAATAATAGCCTCCCCTCTTCTTGCAGTCTACACTAGACTGCTAAACCCTATGTGTTAATGCATGCTAGTTTAAACTCTAAAAAAACCTCTAACATAAAAGGAAAATAGTTAGGAGAAAGCTAGTTTGCTTATTAGTAGGTGCTTAAATCTATTAGTTATGTTAGCACAAACAACTCCCTACAGGGTATAACTAGCACTAGTTTACTACTTACTAGGTAACCTTACTTATAGATCCCTTGGGATTATTAACTTTAAAACCTATAATTAAGGCTATTAGAGAGTTAGGTAATAGTTTAGTAAATTACTTAATAAGTGTTTAGCTAGTACTACCCTATAGGGTTTCTGCAGCCTTACTATAGTCCCCTTAAGAATCTAGTGCTCTTAGTCTAGTAGCCTTAACCTCTAGGAGCATAGTAAAGAAGGATATAGAATAAACTATATAGTGTTTATAGTAGGTTCTCTCTATAGAGTACCTGTTACTGCACTATAGTCTCTATAGAGTACTACTACTCTAAGTCTAAAGACTATAATTACCTAGAAGCTAGTAATAGGTGCAGTAATATGCTGCTCTAGGCTACTTTAGTATAACAACTTGTCCTCTATAAGTTACTTAAGTGTTCTAGCCCTTTGTATATAAGCTCTGCAGAGGTGTTATTGCCCTTAATCTAAATAACTATAGTTGTTAGGGGCGTAGACTATTTACCTAACTACTACAAAAGGTTAGTTTAATATACTACTACCTTTACCTAAGAGGTACCTTATAGGGTATCTAGTTAGTGCCTAGAGACTGTCCTACTCCTATGTAAGTAGGCCTAAGGCAACATGCTATATATAGGTAACTTATTATAACAATGCCTAGAGGCGTTACTTTATATTTAGATTAGTCCTATTATAGGAGTCTATTAGCTAATTATATAGTGTTAGCTATGTTTTTATTATAAAGTTAGTTATTATTTGCTCTAAGCTAGGGACTTTGTAGATGTATAGTAAGTGTCCTATTAAGCGCGCATTATTCCTTGGTAACTATGTAAAGTATAAGTGTTTAATTGTTTAGAAAGTAGGCGGTAAGGCAGCAGACCCGTTAGTAAGGCAGTAGATAAAGGTAAGAGAGTTATAGTATATAAAGAGTAGATACCTTAACTTCTTCTTTCTTATCTGCACTCTACTTACACTCTATACACTTTCTACTCTACTTCTTTATTATTATACCTCCCCTGCCTACGCACATTAACAATGCTAAGTTGCTAGACTTTGTGTATACACTACTTAACAACATAGCTCTGTAGCCTTTCCTTACTTAGTTCTAGTGCTATAGGTGTGTAACTAAGCTGTCTACTAGGTCTAGCTCTAACTCTAATAGAATAATTAAGTTGTTTATATAGGTTTTTAGGCGCTCTAAGGAGTACTGCAAGTGTAAGAATAACTTTAGCATGTACAATAGATGCTTATCTAGCAACGCTAGTAGATGTGTTAAGGTAAGTCTAGGACTGTGCCTAGTGCCTGCCTAACACTAACCTGTCTAGATTGCGCCTTACTTCTACCGCGCTATTAACATGCTTAACTTCCTTATTAAGCAAGCTATCGGCAAGATAAATAAGGAGACTGCTTAACAAGGCAACACTGCAACTAAAGACAATGTTCTAGCTATAACTTAGCACTACCAGCAGACTGCTTTTAACTATGCTAAGGCCTACTGCCTTAGTGCTATAGCCTATAAGGCTGCTGCTAACTATTATGTAAAGGACTTAGGTTTAAGTCTATGTTGAAGTTGTACTTTAGTTAAAGACTATAAGCACAGATTCTATTAGTTCTTAGGTATAAACAAGATACAGAAGATTAGAGTAGGTTAATAACTAAGCAAAGCTTGTGATGATAAGGTGCAATGAATAATACAGAGTATACTATCTAGTTTAAGAGCAGATTAAGATTCTAAAGACAAACTTAATTAATAAGGTTAAACATAAACTATAAGTGTTCCTATAATCTATATACTAAGGAGATATAGTGCTTTTTAACAAGCAACTAGAGTTAGTCTAATAAAATATATAAGGGTGCTTATAGATAAGCATATTATACTATGCTTGTAAATAAGTAGTTACGTGTGTTATGCTTGTTAACAACTAATTATATAACAATCCTAGGTGTTCTCTCTTTCTCTACTTGTCGTTCCTTTAAAGAGAAGTTAGGGGTTTAGTTAGATAATACTTATTACTGTGCTAATTCCTCTCTACAGGATTATAACACTATCTCCCCTTTCTCTTATAGTTTATTCTAAAACTATGTAACTATATTTTAGAGATTTATATAATCTGTAATCCCTACATCTAGTAACTTATAAGTTAAGATGTTCTTATACACCTACAACATCTGTCTTGTATTAGAAATCTATTAAGCTAATATACCTGCTAAAGTCCCCTGCAACTATTATTTCTTTAGCAGTTATAAGTGCTATATTATACTAGATAGTCTAAAGGGTCTAAAGTGTGCTAAGTGCATAAAGGCTAGCAAGCTACATATAAACATGTCTTAGTTATTGTTAAATAAGACTTGCAAGGGGTACAAAAAGAAGGTAGAAGAAGATAAGCTGCTCCTTATAACTATTATTGCGTAATTGTTGTGTAATAAGAAAAATCTAAAATAGGCAAATAAACGCGCGCAGAAAAAGGCGCTATGTTTAGCAAATAGGATAGTTAAGACAGGCAAGTTAGATCTAGCTAAGGAAGTTGATCTTAACTGTCCTGCAGCGTCTATTAGCATATATGCCTTACTAGCTACCTAGTGTGCCCTTAGCTTAATTAAAGAATCTGTAGCAAACTATAGTACTTGTATAATAGTTAGCAGCAATTTGTAAGGTGTGTAACTAGTTTCTATGTGTTTTCTAAGTCTAGGTAGCTTAACTATTTAATTAGGTACTTTTGTTGGTTGCTACTTCCTTTATATGTTACTATTTTTTCAACTTCCTATTTATATTCGCTGTTAGCTCAATGATGGAAGTTCTTTTAGATAGTTGTTCTTAAGTTAGTCGGTTCTAGCAAGGAGATATAGAACACTAGGTAGATCTTTTTATCCTTTAGTAGATTAAGTCTGTAGTTAACTAAGCTTATCTGCTAAGAAATAAAAAATAGTCTAACCTTAATGTAGTCTAGCTTTTTTGTTAGTCTTTGTGTTTAAAGGTTTTTTGTAAGGAGATAGACTTTATCCCCCTCTTTTAGCTAAGGTGCCGTTTTTCTTTTCTAGTTAACATAAGAAATTGCTTGTTCTTAAGCTTAGCTAATGTTTTCTAGTAATTTCCAGTGTACTTCCTTCAGTTTTGCTACTAAGGCAATTGCTAATTTAGTCTAGATAGTTGTATCTAAACTTATAGTAAAGAGATTTAAGTGTCTTCTATAATTCGCGAAGAATAGCGTTGTGCCTATTGCTTTTAATAGTTTATTGTTGTATGCAATCTGTGCTATAGGCGACAACAAGACCTAGTTATCTTACTACTAGTTGCTGTAAATTTGTAGGTATGTTTCTGTAGTTTAATTTATTCTTTTAGTCTTTCTATCTGTTTGTAGATAGTAAGCAGTTGATAGCTTCTTCTTTAGTACCTATATTGGGAAAAAAACGTGGAAACGTAGAGTTGCTAGTACACGTAGCACGTTTGCTCAATGTTCGCTCAACGGCCGTAACGGCCCCAATGTTAGAAAACGCAGCCAAAACAGCCAAAATATTAGGATAACAGGTTGCCATATCCTATAACCACCTAACGTCCACCTAACGTCCACCTAACGTCCACTTAACGTCCTGCCAACGTCTGCAACGCCTGCAACGCCTGCAACGCCTACAACGCCTACTATACCTACCACGCTTAGTCAGCAAAAATCAAAAAGATAAAGCTCAATTCTAGCTTTAATTTAAGCTATAAATTATAGCAATAGCTCTTCTAGATAAAGAGTTATTAATGTTTTAAATCTTTTCTTCTAATTTTTTTCCAAGATAGATTATGTGTTACGTACTGTTATTGTACTATTGCCTACAGT
>SATY01000712.1:0-19443 GCA_004335155.1 Ascochyta viciae
TACTAGTAGGTTACGTGTACACCTATGTAATCTGCTAGTAGGTTGCGTAACTGCCTACGTAATCTGCTTATAGATTGCGTAATTGCCTACGCAATCTGCTTAGAAATCTACTTTAGATTCCTAAGCATCTATTAGTAATAACTATTCTAGATCCTTCTGATTTGTAATAGAAAGAAGAGAAGTAGAGTATAAATACTACCTACTTTCCCCCTTTCTTTGTTCTGTACCTAGCATTTAATATAATAACTTGTCTATTATATTGTCTTATTATTACTATATTTACTCCTCTTGCCTCTTTAGGCTATACGGTTCCTATCTTGGAATTACCTAGTCTAGTCAGTCTAGGTCTTCTAGATTAGGGAAGAAAGTAGTCTGTCCTCCCTTTCCCCCTACTTTCTTTACAAAACTTGCCTACGTTAGGTAACTTTATAGCCTTGCTTAGCTTGTTGTTAATTGCTTGTATAAAGTTAGGAGGTGTTATAATATAGTTTAATAACCTTATAGATGCAACGTAGGCTTAGACCTAAGCTTTAACTAACCTTTATATAGTTTTACTTATGTCTTCTCCTTGTAGGTCCTAGTTAGGGTCTGTAGTAGGGTAGGTCTTGTTATTAGTAATAGTTACTGCAGCCTTAGGTAGGGTTGCTTATAATAGATAAGTAGTTAGTCGTTCTAGTATATAAGCAAGTAGCTTATCCTACTACTCCTCTAGTACTAACAAGGTAGCAAGGTTCTAGAGTTTAGTCCTAATGTCTAGTTAATTGTTGTTACTAGTGCACAGCTTAATGCTGTATTTACCTAGACGCCTAGCAGCGTTGTTAAACGTCTTACTTATTTATTCTTGTTTAGTAATTAAATCTAATTGTAAGGAGCTAACCTCTAAGGGAATTTGCTAGTAAAATACAAGATAGATTTAATAGAGAACAACTTCTAGAGTAGAGGTTGCAGAGTTTTTATAACTCTATTTTAGACATGTTAGCTCTGTGGCGGAGATCTAGTCTATGCTAAGAGTGTGAGCTAGAGTACTGCTAAGGCGGTGTACGCCGAGGAGCTAGCACCTAGGCCTAGCCCGTTACAATAGTACTTATTAACAATAGATAAGCAGAGTAAGCATTACTATACACTCCTTCTTAATTAGTAACTAGGTTAGATAGGTTAATTAAGGCAGCTGCTATTAATCCTAGAAATTTGTTAGTACTAGTGTTAGTAGATTTAGCTAATCTAGATAATCTAGAGGTTCTAGAGGTTCTAGAGATCTATCTAGATTACTTAACTTGTTTTCTAACATTATTCTATTCTTGTTTAGCATAATTTCTTTAATCTTAGATTTAGCTATTTTAGTAAGGGTTATTTTTAGTCTGTTTAATACTATTAATCCAGTAATTGTAACTTAGAGTCTATTACAAAAGATTAGAGGCTAGTAGTACATTCTACCTAGTTAGCAAGGGCACTTGTACTTTAGGGCACCTAATTCCTGCTTGTTCTGCTAGTTTCTAGGTAATCTGCTGAAGGTTGCATACACTCCTAATCTCTTTCCTTTTAGTTAACTAATTACTTATTCCTAAAGTATAAGGAAGAAAACCTTAGCAACTTTGTCTATAGTTAGAGTAGTCTTATCTAGAGCTAACCTTATTATAATTGCTTATTTTATAGATTGGGACTTTTTAGAAGCCAACTTTACTAATACTAAATTTAGAAAATTAGTAATTGCTAGTTGTGTGCTAATATCTAGAATAGAGTAAGTCTTAGCCTTTCTATAGAGAATTTGCTATTTATTAAACTACTTACTTAGAGTAATCTAGCCTAATCTAGCTTTCTCTAGGTAAGATTTATATTGTTGTCTTAAAAGGTTGCTTGTGTTATCCTTAGTTAGAGTAAGGTTGTTCTTTAGTAATTAAACAAGTGCTTAACAGGTAAGTTGAAGTAACTTTCTTATTATTAAGCAATTTAAGAGTAATTAAGGCTAGAAGGTTAGAGAATACTGTTCTGTTAATCTAATTCTAAATATTAGTAAGCTTAGCTACTTTCCTTGTCTATCTAGCTGTTTTAATCTTGTATTTCTAGACTTCTTCTAGATGCTCTATAACTAGTAGTTTATAGGTTTCTTTTATAGCTTTAAAAGCTAAGTTAGTAACTCTATCTATTTACACTAGTTTCTTTAGATAAGAAGGATAGACTAGCTTCTGCTTATCTATTAGATCTATGTTACCTGCATCTAGATTAATTCAATCCTAGATAGCCTTGTCTTAGGCGTAAAACTCTAGTTAAGTGTACTAGTTTAGCTAGTCTAATCTAGATTTAAGTAGGATTTGCCTAGTACTAATCTTTTCTCTAGTATCTATAGCAGTAGGTTTAGTTTGTAGTAAAGAGGTTTAGTATAAGTTTTAATTATATTAACAAAGTTCTTAGCTATACTAAGTATATAGGGAGAATCTTCCTTTATAGTCTATAACGCTAGGCTTATAACAATAATTATTAAGAGACTTAAGAGATAAACAATTAATAATTAAGAAAAAGAGATTAAATTCTTCTACTAATCTGTTAGTTTAACCTAATTGTTTATATATCCTTTATCTGACGCTAGTGACTTAGCGCATCCAGATTTGGATTACAAAATTAGTAATCCTAATCAGATAATCACTAATCTAAGCGGTATTTACCGCGACACTATGCGCTTCGGCAAACATTAGGCGGGGACCCCAGCCGTAAGACGAGGATATAGAGGTGTCCAGTGTGCACTAAGGAAACGTTGAAGGTCTCGATCAACTACCACTATGAAAAACAAATGTAGCTGCTCTGTCCTTCTGGCTGTTTTTGTTTTACAGGCACTACCCGTCTCGACCTCTGCTAATACGACAAAGCCATGGGACGCCTACAACTACAGCCCAGCGACGCGAAGTGTCAAGCCCGCTACCATACACTCGCAGTCTGGCAACGCCACAGCTGTGCCTCACGACAACGGTACTTACTACCTAGGCCCTGGAAGCCACATCAGTCTCGACTTTGGTGTCGAAGTCGGAGGGTGGATCAGCCTCAACGTCGATAGGAGTGGCAGCACCAATTCTTCCACCCCACATATCTCCCTTGCCTTCGCCGAGTCTCCAGCTTTTGTGCGCGCTATCTCCGATGACACTGGCGCAGCGCCCACACAGGACTGGGACCAAGCACTGGATGTCACCCTCCCTCAGGGCTCGACCTTTTATGCTACACCTCTAGAAAGGTTTAGGGGAGGATTCCGTTTCCTGACCATCAACGCTTTCACGTACGTGGCAATCTCCAATGTCACATGCAGGATTGGCTTTGCCCCTAATACGCCAGATCTACGCGCTTACGGCGGTCATTTCTATACGCCCAACGACGATCTCCTAGTCCGGACTTGGTACGCCGGCGCATACACAGTGCAAACTAACATCGCACCCAAAGACACTGGGCGCTGGCTGCCGCAAGTCAGGCCTGGATGGGCGTACAACAACAGCATCGGTATCACGGGCCCTCTCCTCGTCGACGGTGCAAAGCGAGATCGAGCGATTTGGCCTGGTGACTTGGGGATCCAGGGCACGACGGCGTTTCTTGGACTTGGTCATGATGGCCTAGAGTCGGTTCACAATGCTCTAGAAACACTCTTCTACTATCAGAATACTACCACGGGGCGGTTCCCATTTGCAGGGCCGGCGACGGGAAGTTTTCGAAATGGAGCGCAGAGCGACACGTACCATACCTGGAGTCTGATTGCGATGTTCAATTATGCGATCTGGACGAGCGACCAGGCGTGGTTGGAGACGCATTGGGGTAATATCACACACGGATTGGATTTCATACTGAACGGACTGGATAACGAGGTCGGCCTGCATGAGCAGACAAAGCCAAATGACTGGGCGCGTCAAGGTGGTGGCGGATACAACAGCGCACTCAACGCTCTGGACTACCACGCTCTAGCCTCTTTTGCCAGCCTGGCGGACCACTTAGCTAAGGGGTCCAACGAAACACTTCGAGCAAACACCTCATTACAAGAAGAGAGCAGGCAGTGGAGCGCCGCGGCCGCACGTCTCAAAACAGCCTTCAATCACCTACTCTGGGACGAATCCGCGTCACTATACAAAGACAACAGAACAACAACGCTCCACCCACAGGACGGCAATGCCCTCGCTCTCCTCTACAATCTCACCACCAGCCCCTATCAATCCTCCGCCCTCTCAAACGCCCTAACCACCTTCCACGGCCCCATCGGCCCTTTAACCCCCGAACTCCCGGACACCATCAGCCCATTCATATCCAGCATCGAAGTACTCTCCCACTTCGCTGCCGGCCGCCCATCCCGCGCCCTAGCACTAACACGCACACTATGGGGCTACCTCCTCGACAGCCCACTCATGACAGGGAGCACGCTAGCCGAAGGGCTCAGCGCAAACGGCTCGCTCTACTACCGCGGCAACGCAGGGTACAAGAACGACGCTGCGTATACGTCGCTCTCGCACGGTTGGTCAAGCGGACCTACCGTCGCGCTTACGTCGCATGTAGGCGGGCTGGAGATCGTCGCGTGGCGCACCTGGCGGTTTAGGCCACAGAGTGATGGGAAAGTTAGGCGGGTGCAGACTGCGTTTGAGAGTCCGATGGGCAGGTTTGAAAGCCAGTGGCATATCACTGATGGAGTGAGTGGTGGCGGGACGTTTGATTTCGAGGCGAAGTTTACAGCGGCGGGAGGCATGATAGGGACTGTTGATTTAGTATGGAGGTGTGAGGTGCTTAGAGTGGATGGGGAGGTGTACAGTGGTAATGTGTTAGAAGGCGGTGGTGAGCGGACTGTTAGTGCGAGGAGATGTGTGTGGGGTGATGAGGATTAGTAATTTCTTCATTTACAATCTCTAGTAAACATTGTCTGGTAGTGTTGCTTGTCAATGATGTCTCATTCCATCTGCAGTGAGACTCAGTCTTCATTGCAGTTACGCTGAGCAGTTTCCAAGACGCTGTATTCAAATTGAAAGACTCTGGCGTGGTATCACGAACAGTGCGAAATGGGGCTCTGGTAGTCTTTCACGTTGACGTTTTAGTTTATATCTCCTTCTTTGCCAAGCTGTAGTTATCTCAACCTAGGTGTGAAGCAGACAGCACAGAAACTAAAGAAGCAATCTAGTAAACCAGTATTAGAGAAGGAGTAAACAAAGTAGTAGACAAAGCTAAGAGAAGGTAGAAGTAGCTATCTACTTATTATAAGAAGCCGGCAAGTGAAGTAGAATCAGTAAGAGATTTAGTCTGTGAAACTAGATCAGTACCTACTAATAGGTTGTGATGTCTGATCCTAGGATTTGTTCTCACATACTAGGGTAGGCCTTTAAGAGGAGTACTATAAATAATTTAAGAAAAGTTTTTATAGTTAGTTAACTTGTAGTCTTGGTTTATGCCTTGTCTACTTGAATTATTGTTTTTCTAATCTATAGGTAATGTTTCGAACAATTTAAATATAGCAGTAAAAGTGATTTAGAGTTGCATCTAGCTTGTGTCTTAAACAAATGGAAGTGGGGCTACAAAAACATGTAGTTTAGCATCCGATATTCTCACGTGAGAGCGTGTTTCGTCATGACATCATCATCTTGCGCGACTTCGCCATCACGCGTGCAGCCCAAGTCACGACTAGAAGATTTGCCAACCACCCAAGTTCGAGAAGCAAATGTCACTCACGCACACCCTCCGGCTAGTTCCTCCAACACGACTCATTCAACGCCGTGTATATTCGTCAATATTCAACGGCTTTCCACCCAACTTCTTCGCCGAACACAGCATGAGCTCCACTTCATCACCGTCTGCAACGCCATTCCCAGCAACACCGTACAAACCACGTTACGACAAATGGCCGTACAAAGCCTACGATTTCCAGCGCCAAGATGAAAACGATGACGGTATTTTCTACCGCCAACCGCGGCTGGTAACACATATTGACGACCCTGCCATTGAACGACTAACTGCATACTACGACACCGTATTGCCTTCAAAAGGCCGGATTCTGGATCTTTGCACGAGCTGGAAGAGCTTTTACCCGTCGACGATCAAGAGCGCGGTGCAAAAGAGCGACGTCGAAGTGTTCGGCGTCGGGTTGAACGCAGAAGAGATGGCTCTCAATGGACTGTTCCAGGGAAAAGAGAGGTGGAGGGCCATGGATTTGAATAAGGCGCCGCATGATGCGAGGGCTGGATGGCCAGGACAGGATCTGAAATTCGATGCAGTGACGTGCGTGGTGAGCATCGATTATCTGAATAAACCGCTGGAGGTTTGTGAGAAACTGCTCGAGGCGACGAAAGAAGGTGGGAAGATTCATCTAGCGATCAGCAATCGGTGTTTTCCGAACAAAGTGGTGAGGAGGTGGATGATGTTGAATGAACAGTCGAGGTTGGAATTTGTTGGAGGTAAGTATGCAGTGTAGCCTGGGTATCAGAACTTGCTAATGGCGTGGAAGATTACTTGCACTTTGCTGGATGGAAGAATGTCGAGATTGTGGATCTATGTGCTCGGGATGAGAAGGGCCAGAGGATTACAGATGATCATGGCACTATCACCTCTGCGTCTGCAGCCGGGCGGCTGATGGGTCACCTCGATCCTCTGTGGGTTGTGCGTGCAACGAAGGGCACGTCGATATAGAAAGTACCGGTGTGGTGACAAAACAGGCAGCTCTATTAACTACAACGCCATTTTATTCTTGCACACGTTCAACACGAAATTTAGTCATCCAGAGGCACATGTTTGTGATTGATTAAGTTGCGGCAAAGCTAATTCGTGAGTTGACTTGGTCATGTACCTATCGCTCTTGTGGCTGTGGCTGACCGGAAAAGCAGGTATATTTCAGTCTTCCTTGTGCCTTGAGTATTGATACCCCACCTTTCACCACCTACGTCGCTGCACACAATTCACATTGATCTTTATCGTTGAGAGTGTCGAGAAATTCGACGCTTCACACTACTCGTCATGGCTGAAGAATCAGGCCTAGTTGATCGACATCAAGAAGAGGAGGCTGAGACTCGCTCTTCGACATCGAGCCTTCCTTTCGCCTCCGATACCCCATACGTTGACGGTGTCGGCACCTTATTTACGGACCTTTCGGACGATGATGAAGAAGGTTATAATGATGAAATCGAAATTAGCGGAGACGATTCATGGAAAGTGGAGCCATATGCACCACATGTAGTAGGTTCAGAGCGCAAAACACCGCCACCAACGCCGAGGCTCCCCTCTACGCAAAAGTTGCCATGGCTACCAAAATCGAAACATGACGAACTCCAGCGGTACAAAACCGATGCAGTCATAAAGCTTCTGGGCATCCTCATAGAAGATGCAGATTGCGCCAAACTCTTTTGGTTGGCAGTGACAGATGGATGCATTGAGCGTGAGAATTTAGAGGTCCGCGTCCGTTCAATGATCATAATGCTTGCAGCAGATCTAGCTGAAGAGGCAGACAAACATGCAGAAAGGATCATGCCAAGTTTTGCATCTGAGAACGCAGAAACTTTCGCATGGGCCCTTATCGAATTGGCTCAAGCCGCACCTAAGATTCCAGAGCCATATCACTCTGAGACGAAAAAAGAGAAAGATAACAACGATGCTGCTCACACGGAGTCTCTTGAACTGTTCCGAGTCTTTGTTATCAGAAGTTCTGCACTTCAGAGATTTCGGGGACGATTGGAAGCTTTCGTATTGCCAAAGGATCTGCGACCATACGCTGTGGAATCTACAATGGATATTGTTTCCATCAGCACACCAGCATCGAATCGTAGCCACCGCCTAGTTTTGGTCAGAAGGATGTTACAACCTACATTAGTTGTAACGGGAGTTTTGGAGCCTCTACTCAGACCAGGGATGTTCCGACTCCGATGGCAATGTGTAAGTGAGCAACCGCATGACATATTGTGTTGCTGAAGGACTAAAAGAGACTTAGCTAACTACTCGTAGAAATGCGGGGATATTCTCTCTGACGATGTGCGAGAATACCGAGAGGGCGGAGTTGCCAAACTTGTGGAGCAGATGCAGCGTTCCACTGGGAGTGAAGTCACTGTCACATCTTACGAGGAAGCGAGTTCGAACCCAAAATACTTTCCTGGGCTGGCCAATCGGTTCAGAGCAGCGGCCAAAAATGCCGTAACTGCTTTCTCGAAGGCCTTTCACCGTGGAGATATTCTGCCACGACACATTGGTGGCAAAACAACGGCATCACCTGATACTATGAACATAGATCTGTCGTCTGTACCAGACGTGCTGCTTTTGGGTTGCGTGCACAAAAGCCACGGTGGAAAAGGGTTGCGCCAGGATCAGATCGGGGCTATCGAGAATGATTGTCAGCTGTTCCGTTTCATACATCAGCAATTGTCACGTACTCGCCGAGTGCGCTGGTCTTCCTTGCCAATCAAGACGATAACAGGCATCCATTTCTCCAAGGTCAGTAGAGTAGAAGAGCTGGCGATCCTCTGACATCGAGCCGCTGACGCTGTTGAAGTTCCATCTTCGCCTGAACAACGATGTGGAACCTCGTCTTCGCAAGCCTTGTTGCAGGCAGGATGCATGCCAGTGTATCCCACTGGCATCTAATCGGGAATACGACTGCAATCCATCTGGACCCCTAGATTTTGGACCGCCTGTTTTGCCACAACAGATGCTGCATTACTTCAACCATCCTCTGTTGATCAGTGAAAGAGAAAAGTCAATTCTCAATCAACTCCCAAAACGCATGTGTGGAGAACTGCAAGCCAATGGACAAGTGCCAGCTGAGGGTTAGGGTTTGTACTACGAAGAAAGCTGGAATATCAGTCTGGTCATTATTGTAACTGTTGTAGTGACAACTTTTACCAGTCTCTTGTTTGGCATCTATTGGACGCTGAAGAAGTTTGACATTCAAGGTGCCTGGGGTTTGAGTTCATACATGATAACGACATGTGCGCTTGTCGTTGCACTGCTTAGTATTATCGGTCGTGGGAAGAGTCAGTGACGTCTTCATGCATCGTCCACGATATAGTTGAGTAGTATGTTCGCATCTTCTTATGTAGGTTTCCTTGGCTAATTGTTTTCTGTCACAACAAATGGAGTTTTTGGATATTGCGGCTTCGTGATAATTGAAATCTAACCTTCATTCCAGTTGGCGGGCCACAACCGTATTCGAGTGAAAATGAATGTCTAGTTGGTATAAATAGATCAGCTTGAGGAAAGAGAATACACTGTCACTTCAATCAATCTAGAATTTTATGTCTGAGGGTGCGAGGATGAGAACCTCACACTGTAACAAGAAATGCTGTTCAGTCCTACTGCTATACCAGACGCTGTGGTCGTTACTAAGCGCCGATACACCTCAAACCAACACCGGTCTACGGTGTCTCGCGCTTGCAAATAAATCCAGCAAATCTTTGTCAATTGATCACATCTTTCCTCGATCGGTGATTCTACATTCAAGCTTGTAGTATCAACAACTGAACGCTGCGTGTTCTTTACAGAATTTACTTGCCACAAGCAAATATCACCACTCGCCATCATAGGAGGCAAGTCGAGCAGAGCCCTCAACACCAGTACCTGGCATACACCCAGTGGTTTCATGAGGTGGTGAAGTAGTCGCTGTAACGGGCCATTCCCAAACACCAGCGCCCTCTTTCAACCAGCTCTTCATCTTCTCAAGACACCACTGATCAATGCACTCCTCTGCCTTAGCATTCCACTCCATGTTTGGAGGCCACCATTCGTTACACGCCCTCTTCAACGACACTTTCTCTCCAATCTTCACACTTGCGTCAAAATCCCCAATACCAACTTCCTTCAAAACAACACCCTCATCCTCATCCCTTTCCTCTCCAAAAGTAACGAAAACATTCGTAGGCCGGAGGTCGCAATGCACCAACCCCAAACCATGAAGATGTCGCATCCCCCTCTCAATACCTTGCATGATAAGGCCAATATGCCGGGGCAACAACAACCGCTTCATCATCACAAAATGATAAAGATCCATACTGTACCGCTGATACGCGATACCAACCACCCTTTCCTCTTCGCCAATCATCTTCGTCTGCACGCCCAAATACCGCGCCAGGTTCGTGTGCGGCGATGAAGCGATGTCCTCGCACCGCGAGATTTCCTGGCGGGTTGCGCGCGCGTGGTGATCGCTTCCGTATCTTGTTTTCGCCAGGAAGGCTTGGTTTTTTATGAAGACTTCTGGGTCTGCTTCATCCCCGGTGAACTTTCGCATCCATGGTTCGTGGTCGGGAAAGAGAAGGTTCGCAGGTACGGCCTCCATGGGTAAGCATGCGAATTCTGTCCCGTCGCCGTGAATCGCTTGGATGGCTTTCCACTCCTTGGTAGGGTGGTGGCCGTGGAAGAGGAATCCCCGGTTGCTGGAGAGGAGGTAGTGCGTTTCTCCTGACCGCTGGTCCATGCTGGAGAAGACGGTGAAGTGGGTGTTGTAGGTGGGGATCTCCACGGGTGGACCGGTGCCCCATGAGCTTTCGAAGTTGAAGCCGGATTGGGTGGCAGAGGGGGTTGGTGAAGAGTGGTGTTTTGTGTTGTTACCAGGGATGCGCCAGTCATCTCCAGTATCCTCGCAGTTTTCCGAGTGGGTAGGATCGAGGTTCGTGGAATCCGCGAAGACGCACGGTGGACTGTCGAGGGGCATGATGCTTGTTGAAGGGGTTGCAGCAACTGTGTCTGAAGCAGTGGAAGTTGTACTGGTGCGAGAGCTGGGATAAGACATGGCGAGACTATATCTTAGTGGGGGTCTTGATGGTGTGGAAGTGGGTGAAAGGCTCGGTGTGATTTCGAGTTGGTGGGAGATGAGGTGGAAAGAAAGGAAACGCAGCACCGGGCGGCGTAGTTTATATATTCGCAATATGAGTGGCTTAATAATGAACGTGCTGTTCAAACTCGGGAACCGTGGTATTTTCCATGGCTCAGTAATCCGAACTATTGGTTCGCACCGCTCAAATTATATTACGCGATGTAAAGTTAAATGCAAATGTATAACAAAGCAGCCACAGCTGTTGGTGCTTCTCGAACGAGTCTGATCGTCCTATAAATCACTCTGAATATCGCCAAACTTGCACTTCAGTATGACAGTACCATGGTCGACGTTAAGTTTCAAAAATCATAGCCTGTGCTTTTATCCAGGAACTAACTCTGAAGAGAAGATGAGATGAATTGTATGAATCTATCTACGAGAAGTAGGTGCCTACATATAGGTCCTACGGCACAAAGGGATCAAAGAGACTTGCTTGCTGTCTAAGACACAAGCAAGTCATGCCTCAAACATGAGATGGAAGCTGCGTGAAACAAACTAACATTTTACCGTGCGTCCCCAATAATTGAGCAGTCTCATTCTAACACATGCAGCAAAATGAAAAAAGAGCCGACTAACCCTATCTTGTTGTCGCCAAGAGGAACTCTGGCTGACAGTGTACCGTTTTATATGCAGCAGAAATGCACTTAACCATCAGATGCGTAGAGTCCTATTCCCATCTTCGATAATTGTATGCCACTATGACTAGAAATGTAGCTTGTATTGCGCAGTAACTGGGTGGAAAATGATCTGAACCACTATGAGAACAATACAGTCACGCTTTTGCTGGCTAACTTCAATGACTACTTACGGCCTCGGCATCGTTTTGTCAACTTATAAAAGAGCTACACACATTCTCGTTGGGGTTTTCCGAGTCTGGTAGCGAACAGCCACACAGTGATGGTACCAGCCAATTTCATTCCACTGTTCAGCTACAAGCAATAGAGTGAATATCCCCAACGTAATGCCGCACGTTTTTCTTCGCATTCTCTGCAATCAGTAAAGAACAACACCACGTACATTCAGATAGCAGAAAACATTTTCCTCTTCTCGACCAAAGCTGATCACAAGGGTACATCACCGACAATAACGCTAAACAAATGTTAAACGTTTTATAGCCCCAACGAAAACACATCCAGTATAGCTAGACAATCCGTGTAATAGTTACCAAAGCATAGGATTTCCTGCATAAGCTTGAAGTGGTTGGAAGCAAAGACAGAAGGCGGATCCTCCATGTCCCGGGTTGATTTTCCCGTTTTCCAAGCATATCCGATACGACGCTCAAACAACACGCAGGTCTTTCCCAGAGTTTTGCTTCAAGTCGGACATGTGCGCGTTTTCAATTCAGGTCTACAGTGCGCCACGTAATCTCAAAGTAGAACAATGATGCATGAATCTACTTCCTCACTCTCTTTTCCTCGTCTTGTGGCACAAGAAACAGTCTCAGTAGACTCGGACGTGTCCGGGAGACTCAAATGACAAGAACTCCGCGTTCAGCAGATCAGCATGCATCGAGTGCCAACGAGGCTATAGTCTGATACCGAGTCCCGAACCTCTCATGCTCACATCGAGCAAATCCGGAAGATTCAATCATTCTTCTTACAACGACTACGAACGCAATTCTTCTCAAACTGCACGTCATTCACCTCCAAGGTGGGGTTCACTTCTCAGGCCACCAGAGCGCAGCTCTCGCTTGTTGTGGGTGCTGCATAGCTGCACCGGCAACTCCCCATTCCACGCGAACTATTCACTGTAGAGTTCGTAGATTTTGTTGGTAGATTCACAGACAGCTCGATCTTCTGTACGTATGAGCCTTCGTCCATCGTAAAGTCAACAAGCCTGCCTTCCCCGTCCGTAAGATCCTTGGGCGTTTCCTCGACGCTATTCGCGCCGTCTGGCTCAATGCCGTTTGTACCAACCCGCAAGATGCCGAGGAGTGAAACGTCCAGATTCAGATGACGGGCGAGATATATGCGCCTGCTGCAGACGAATAACTTGCCGGAACTTCCGTGGAGTGTGCACCTTGGCTGTTCTACACTGGCTGTTTGGTCAACGATACCAACACCCATGGTCAGTATTGGATTTCGACCGCGACGGATGGGCGTGTGCGACTATCGACCGCGGGTATGTGCATCGAAGATGCAGTCAACCGAACATAGACGTAAGTATGTGTACAACAAGAGTAGCCTGGAATATGCAAAGTTGAGGATAACAGCTGAAATCCGAGTGGGGAAATATATACGCTATGCTTCTTGGTAACTGACTCTAGGCGTTGATGATCTCCTTCAACGCGTCGGCGCTCTTTCTCAGCTTCTCCTTCTCCTCACCCGACAGCCCCAGCTCGATCGTTCGCACTAGTCCTCCTCGTCCGAGAACAGCAGGTATGCTCAGACACACACCCAGCTCCTCCTGCCAGTGGCTCACGGGGCGGATGTTCCTTTGGTCGAATAGGATGGACTTGCATATACTCGCCGCCACACCGCCGATGCCGTAGTTGGTCGCGCCCTTGTTTTCGATGATGCTAGTGGCTTTGTTCTTTGTGTCCTCTGCAATGGCGTCTTTGTCGAGTTTGGTGTTGGGAAGTAGGGCTTGCTCGAGCGGTACGCCACCGATGGATGCAGCGCTCCAGGCGACGAATTGAGACTCGCCGTGCTCGCCAAGGACGTAGGCGTCGATGCTGGACGCGGCGACTTCGGCTTTGGATGCCAGGACGCCGCGCAGGCGCGCGCTGTCGAGGAAAGTGCCGGAGCCGATGACTTGGGATTTCGGGAGGGAGGAGTACTTCTGTGCGAAGTAGGTGATTACATCGACGGGGTTGGCGACGAGCAGCAGGATGGTGTGGTCCGCAAAAGGCTGCATGTCGGAGATGGCGGATTTGAGGATGGACTTGTTGCGTCCGATCAGGTCGGTGCGCGACTCGCCTTGGGGAATGTTAACATTTTGCATGCTTTGATATCACAAGATAATGGTAGAGGATGTTGTGGTGAACGCACCTTTCTTCTGTTTTGCGCCCGCTGTAAATACAATAATGTCGCACTGGCCCGCTTCCTTGTGTGTTCCCGCTCGTACGCGTGTGCTGGTGTTTCCATGGAATGTCGCGTCTGACAGGTCCTGGACCTGTGCATCTCTGACCTCCTCCTTGGGATCGATCATGAGAATATCGCCAGCTACAGGATTCATGATGAGCGAGTAGGCAATTGTAGCACCAACATCGCCGGCGCCGACGATGGCGATGGAGGAGGTGAGTTTAGGGTCTGACATGTTGGTGATGTGGTGTGGAAGTGTGGATGTAGAATACAGAGGTTGGAGGATGGTCCTAAGCTCTTTCATTATTTCGTGTTCGATGCACGTCATCGTCATGTACGTCATTATCGTGAAGTGGGACCCTGCATGCAGCAGTCTAGACTCCGAAGGCTCCGCTGTGGTTATGCTTTTGAGGTGTACAGTCGCTCCGTACGATATTTGTAACGCCAATGTCCGCCCATGCCGTAGTGCAAAAAGATCTCACACAAATTCCTCCTCGTACACGGGTCTGTGCAGCCTTGCTCGTTGCTTCACAGTCCGTGGCTGTCTTGGTCTGGTCTATTCAAAGTTTAGTGCAAATCCAAGGTAGGCAAATAGTCAGCGAGAATGGGGTCCGGTGACAATTCAATATAAATCCAGTGCAGAATCCAGTACTTCACTGTACCTTTGAGGCAGCAGCGGCAGATATCACGTCTGGCTTTCTCCGCGGCTGCGTGGCTAGGCCCTTCTTCAGCAGCAGGGGGATGATGTCGGTAGCCCGGTTGCGGCTGATGCTCTTTCGACAGACGGGACATTGCGACCGCTTTGGTTCGCCGGGCCCGGTACGGTTCTCGCCGGCGATGAGAGCCTCCATGAGACAGGTGTGGCAGAAAAGGTGGCCTGCTGTTGGTCAGTGCTGCAAGGTCAGGGTTGGTAGCGAATCGAACGCACCACATGCTGTGGCTGTGAGATCAGTCGGGCGGTCCATGCAGATGACGCAGTTGAAGGTGTTGAAGGTGGTGACGGTCTCTTCTGGCTTTGCCTGGGCCTTGACAGCCTCCTCGCGCTGCTTCTGCAGGACGTCGAGTATGGCGTCGTCTTGTGAGAGGTCTATCTCCTCGATCTTTGCAGGCGACTTGCCGCTGGGGCGCTCCGCTGCTGTACCGTCTTCGTGTTTGCGTCGCTTGGAGGACGGCCCTGGCGTCGGTGACTCGCGCTTTCGTCGGCGCGGCGGCGAGTCTGGAGTGGTGAGGTCGACATGTGGCGAGGTGAGGTCGACATGTGGCGAGGTGAGGTCGACATGTGGCGAGGTGAGGTCGACATAGCCGTTGGATAGACGTCCTGGCTGGACGCGCGATGACGACATATCGTAGGGGGCTGAGCGTGTGTAGGCAAAGGCGGGGTCGTCGCTGAGGGCGGGGTTGAGGAGATTGTCGAAGAAGCTGGGGGCGTCGTTGGCAGCGTGCAGAGGGTCAGCGGGAGAGAGAGCAGCGTTCCGGTCCCAGTCGTGTTGCATGTGGGTATAGCGGTTGGGTGGGTACTCATAGCCGTGGGGCGAGTCTGAGGCCGACATGGTGGCAAGGCAGGCTCTAGTCTGTTGGAATGGACGTCACAGAGGAGTGCATCACGCGAGCAGTAGTAGGAAGCAATCAAGGGTACAGTCAACACCGACCTGCGGAGGGGTTAGGAAGGCGTCCAAGCGTGTGTGTGTGACGGGCATGGCCAGGGACAGCGGCGTGAGCGGGTAGGGCTGCAGGCCAGGGCGCCGTCAGCGTGCGTGTGATTCGCCGATGAAATGCGCGGTGGAGAAGCGAGCTAGACGCGACGGCATGACGACAGCAGGACAGCAGGACAGCAGGACAGCAGGACAGCAGGACAGCAGGACAGCACGACAGCACGGCAGTCTGTGAAAGAGCCACAACACTGCCACGACTGCGCATGATTGTTGCCAGACGAGATGCAATAACACCTGACGCTGCTTGACGCGACCATGCGCTGCAGCTCCTGCCGCACCCTCGCGAATGCTGCGCCGCGGCCCAGAGAAAAGGGCGTGCTGCGTGCCTCGCGACGATGCGCCACCACACAGCACTCACCCACGGATGCAGAGGGTCGTGGGAAGAGGCGGAAGAGCCTGAACAGTACACACCACGTCTACCTGTGACAACACCGACAACCCCACTAACACCCCCCAGTCCCCTCCGAGGCCCGCTTCAGCGAGATAGGGGTCCAGCACCTCTCCAGCCATGTCCACGCCCAAGTCTTCCCCGGCAAAGGCACCCAGCCGCCGCCTGACCTGGTTGCTCTCTCGCGCCACCACCTCACCCGCCATGAGCTGCTCGGCAAGAACCAAGACTCGACCCCGCCCGTGGCATTCGACCTGCCTGCCCTGCACGGCGCCACCCTCGACGAACACTTCCACAAGCTGGGCATGGACGCCGCCGAGCCCTATTTGAGCATGGCGAAGAAGCTCGCCTGGGCGAACCCCCCGCCAAAGCCGCGAAAATGGGTCCGCCGCAGTGGGTGGTCCAAGTACAACACCGACGGAACCACAGAGGCCGTCGATGCCCCCAACGAGACCATGCTGACCTTCGACACCGAGGTCATGTACAAGGAGACGTCGTTTGCCTGCATGGCCTGCGCCGTAAGCCCAACCGCCTGGTATGGCTGGATATCGCCCTGGCTGCTGCGCGAGTCCAAGTCTGACCGACATCTAATCCCACTGGGTGATCCAACCATACCGCGCATCATCATAGGACACAACATTGGCTACGACCGCGCCCGAATAGCCGAGGAGTACGACATTCGCCAGTCGAAAAACGCCTTCATCGACACCATGTCCCTGCACGTTGCCTCCAACGGCATGTGCTCGCGCCAACGCCCGTCTTGGATGAAGCACAAGAAGAGTCGCGACCTGCGAGATAAAATCGCCACCTCAGAAGACAATGCAGAGCTTTCTACATTGCTGAACTCGGGCGCTATCCCCGACGAAGAGGAGGAGCTGTGGATAGGACGCAGCGCCGTCAACTCGTTGCGGGACGTCGCCAAGTTCCACTGCAACATCACCATCGACAAAGCACAACGGGAGTACTTTGGCGAACTCGACAGGGACGGCATCTGCGCAAAGCTCGACCAACTGCTAGATTACTGCGCTGCAGATGTCGAGATCACGCACCGCGTCTACCAGAAAGTCTTTCCCCTGTTCATCGAGACCTGTCCGCATCCAGTCAGCTTCGCCGCGCTCCGATTCATGGCAGCTGAGATCTTGCCCGTCAACGAGACCTGGGACGCCTACATCAACAACGCCGAAGCAACCTACCAAAAGCTCAACACAGCCGTGCGCGAACGACTGGTCGCCCTCGCAGACAAGGCGCTGGAAGTCAAGGACCAACCCGAAGTGTACACCAATGACCCATGGCTGAGCCAGCTGGACTGGTCCGGTCAGGAGATAAAGATGGTCAAGGGGAAGAAAAAGAACGATCCACCGAGGCCCGCCGCGAGACAGAAAAAGCCAGGCATGCCACAATGGTATAAAGACCTGTTCGCCAAGAACGATGCACCCA
Organism: Ascochyta viciae; assembly: GCA_004335155.1. Lineage (NCBI taxonomy): Eukaryota > Fungi > Ascomycota > Dothideomycetes > Pleosporales > Didymellaceae > Ascochyta > Ascochyta viciae. The sequence continues at coordinate 17,353 of SATY01000712.1, forward strand.
TGACCTTGACAATACGAACACGAGTAGCTCCGATATTGCTCAGGCTGTCGTGGGAAGGCAACCCGTTAGTCTGGTCCGACGTGTATGGCTGGACATATCAAGTACCTGTCGACCAAGTGTTTGCATACAACGAAAAGGGCATCAAGGAACTGGACATGATGGAAGAGGAAAACCTCAAACTGCGCGAAGACAGAGCACACGTCTACTACAAGATCCCACACAAGGACGGGCCTCAGGCACGCTGCACCAATCCTCTCGCTAAAGGGTACCTCCAGTATTTCGAGAAAGGGAAGCTGACGTCTGCATACGAATACGCCAAGGAAGCGCTGGAGATGAACGCCTCATGCTCGTACTGGATCAGCGCGAGAGACCGAATCATGTCGCAGATGGCGGTCTACAGCAACGAAGTGCCAAACACACCGAAGCTCACATCAGCATCTGGCAAGGGCAAGGGGAACAAGGTTGGCTTCATCCTGCCTCAACTCATCCCCATGGGCACCATCACACGGAGAGCAGTCGAGAACACGTGGCTCACCGCCAGCAACGCCAAAAAGAACCGCGTCGGCTCGGAGCTCAAATCTATGGTCCGAGCCCCAGAAGGCTACTGTTTCGTCGGCGCCGACGTCGACTCGGAAGAGCTGTGGATCGCCAGTCTAGTCGGCGATGCTACCTTCCAGCTCCATGGCGGTAACGCTGTCGGTTTCATGACGCTCGAAGGCACAAAAGCCGCTGGCACGGATTTACACTCGCGCACCGCTGGCATCCTCGGCATATCCCGCAACGACGCCAAGGTGTTCAACTACGGCCGTATCTACGGCGCTGGGCTGAAGTTTGCAGCGACCCTGCTTCGCCAGTTCAATCCCGGCCTCACCGACGCGCAGACGAGCAACACGGCAAACGACCTCTACCAGAACACCAAGGGCAAGAAGACAACGAGAAAACAGTTGCATGAGCGCCCATTTTGGAGAGGCGGGACGGAGAGTTTTGTATTCAACAAGCTCGAAGACTTTGCTGAACAGGAGCGCCCGCGCACTCCTGTTCTCGGCGCAGCCATAACCGAAGCACTACAGCGGCGATACCTCACCAAAGGCGGCTTCATGACGAGCCGCATCAACTGGGCCATCCAGTCCAGCGGCGTTGATTACCTGCACCTGCTCATCATCGGCATGGAGTACCTAGCGCGACGATACAACATCAACGCCCGCCTCGCCATTACCGTGCACGACGAGATCCGCTACCTGGTGAAGGAGCAGGACAAGTACCGCGCAGCCCTTGCGATGCAGATTGCCAACGTCTGGACGCGAGCCATGTTCGCCCAGCAAATGGGCATCAACGAACTCCCCCAGTCGTGCGCGTACTTCTCCGCCATCGACATCGACCACGTCCTGCGCAAGGAAGTCGACATGGACTGCATCACCCCGTCACACAGCACGGCGATCCCGCACGGTGAAAGCCTCGACATCACAGCCCTACTCGACAAAGGCGCAGAAGCCAAACTCGACCCAAAGATCGTCCCCACCGACCCCCCACAGCCAGAACTCTACCCATACACACCCCGCATCCCCGTCATGGCATCCCTCGGCGGTGCCAACCCCACCAGCCCAGAGAACCTCGCCTACCTCCAAGCCCAAATCTCCTCCTCGGACAAAGAGCTCCGCGACGCACTGAAACTGATCCGCCCCTCCTCACCGCCCTCGACCAAACCGCGCAAATCCCGCTCAGACACGGACCTCGACGCCCCGCACGACGACGACGAAATCGCACAGACCGTGCAGCACTACCAGCAAATGGCGCAACTGCTTCCCGTCGACGACTTGTGGCGCGAGGTCTACAAGAAAGCCGATAAAGCTGGGAAAGGGGGCAAGGGGACAAGGGGTGGACCGGGGCTGTATGGACAGTGGAACGTGCATCCGCGGAGTACGGGGCCGCGAGTGAGGGCCACGGGGTGAGTTTTGCACGAGTAATTTCTATTTTCGCAGCAGCCGATGTTGTGAATTTGGAGAAAAAGAGTAGTGGATGTGGGGTTTCGCTGTTTGGTATCTATCATGTTGTTGTATCACTGTGTATCACTCATACTTACTTACTTACCGG
>SATY01000713.1:0-19416 GCA_004335155.1 Ascochyta viciae
GACACGTTGCCTTTACTAGTAGGTTACGTGTACACCTACGTAATCTGCTAGTAGGTTGCGTAATTGCCTACGTAATCTGCTTATAGATTGCGTAATTGCGTACACAATCTGCTTAGAAATCTACTTTAGATTTCTAAGCATCTATTAGTAATAGCTATTCTAGATCCTTCTGATTTGTAATAGAGAGAAGCGGAAGTAGAGTATAAATACTACTTACTTTCTCTCTCTCTTTGTTCTGTACCTAGCATTTAATATAATAACTTATCTATTATATTATCTTATTATTACTCTATTTACTCCTCCTGCCTCTTTAGGCTATACGCTTCCTATCTTGGAATTACCTAGTCTAGTTAGTCTACGTCTTCTAGATTAGAGAAGAAAGCAGTCTGTTTTCCTTCCCCCACTACTTTCTTTATAATAGTAACTATTCTTCTAGAACTATAAGCTAAATTTGTAATAGCCTTAATCTAAGGTAGTAAACATCTTCTAAGTAGAAGGGTTAGTAGCGTAGGCTTTGCTAAGCATTTCCTCTATTAAGCGCAGGTCTTTTAAATAAGAGGGCAATCCTAATATTACTATTTTATTAATATTGTTAATAGGTTCTTTGTTATCTATATTAGAGTTAGGTGTTAGGCTTAGAGTCGTATAGAGCTAAGCCACTGCCTAAGCATCTAGAGTAACAAATAAAGAATTCTATTAAGAGGAGATTAATAAGGCCTTTAGAGTAGCCTAGATTGCAGATGCTATACTAGAGGACAGTTACTATAGTTGTAAAACAATCTAGTAGGTATTAATAAGTCTTGTATTGTTTTTGTTTTTAGGAATGTTTTAGGCTTGCTAGCTAAGGGCGTCTGCTTTGCTATTTGTCTCTCCTAGTGCGTAAATAATCTTAAAGTTAAATTAAGAGAGAAAGAGTGTCTAGTAGGCTTACCTCTAATTAAGTTTCTTAGTAGCTATAAAGGTTTTTAGGTTCTTATAATTAGTTATAACCTAGATTAAGTGTAAGGAACCTATAAGTTTAGGCTCCTATTCCTTAAATACCTAAATAATAGCTATTAGTTCTATATTGTAGATGTTGTAATTGCATTCAGCAAGGGAGTGTTTTTTTAAAAAGAATGCTACAGGTTATAGAGCATCTTTAGCATTGCGTTGTTTTATAACCCTACTAGAAGCCCACCTAGAAGAGTTAGTAGAAATGAAGATTAGCTAACTAGGGTTAAAATGCTGTAAGACTAAGTTAACTATAAAAGCTTTCTTTAGTTAAGTAAAAGCATTATTGTAAGCCTATATAGGTTTAAATTTCTTATACTACACTATATAGTAAAGCTTGTTAGAGTCTTTTTATAATAGTTTAGTAATAATAGTAGACTTAACAGCTTGTGTAAGTAGAAAGGCAATAGAGGAGTAGCTCTAAATAAATTATTAACAAAATCTAGTAAATCTAAGGAAGGAGAGAATATCTAGTACTGTTTAAGGCATTTCTTATTCTTAAATAGCCTAAATCTTGTTAGGGTCTATCTGTACAGCTGAATCTGTGATAATTATTCTAAGAAACTTAACTTAGCTCTTGTAGAATTTAGACTTCTTAGAGTTAACATAGAATCTATATTTCTTAAGGCAGCTAAGAACCTGTTTAACGTGTGCTTTGTGTTCCTAGCAAGTGTTAGAGTATACTAAAACATTGTCTAAATAGGCTATACAGAATTAGTCTAAATATGTAAAAAGTGCTTTGTTAACAGCCTGTTAAAACGTTATAGGAGCGTTGTATAGACTAAAAGGCATAACTTTATACTAGTTAGTACTCTTTTAAGTAGAGAATGCAGTAAGCTATTCTAAGCAAGGTTTTATATGTAAATTTAATAGAATGCGTAAATAATATAAAATTTTAAAAAGATCTTAGCTCTGTTAAGATGTGCTGTAGTCTCTTAAAAAAAAGAAATAGAGTAGTAGTCTTTAACTATAGCTTTGTTTAATTCCTAATAATCTACGCATATACGTAGACTACCGCCTAGCTTAGCTATAAAAAGGAGTTTATTTTATGCTAAGGAGTTGCAGCGCTTGATAAATCCTTTAGACTTGTTTTTCTCAATGTAATGTTTAATAGCCTTTATTTATTGTCCTAAAAAAGGTTAAAGGCAATAATTAGGTAGGTTAATGCCTAGTTGAAGTTTAATTTTATAGTTAAAATCTCTATAATTAGGCAGCGTTTTAGCTGCAGCTTAGTTAAAGGTAGGAATAAAGTTGGTATATTCTTCTAATTCTTCTATAGTAAGTAAGTTAGAGATTAGGAGGTCTTTAGAAGACTAGAAATATTTGTTAAAATCATTATTAGCTAGACCCCTCCTAGCAGTAGTAGTGTCTAGTCGCTAAATAACAAAGACTAGGTGCCTAGGTCTCTTACTATAAAGGCAAATAGCTTTAGCTAAAACTAAGTACAGATTAACTAACTTATTAGTATATAGTGCTGCGCTAGTAGGGCTAAGTTTAGGTTAAGTAGATTTCCTATTCTAGGGTTTGCCTAAACTAGACTGTGATAATTGCAGAAGCTTAGCGTTTAATTTAGAGCCTTTACACAGCAATAAAAGAGTCTAAGAAGTAGTATTACAGTGTTTAGAGCAATACTTGTTGTTAAAGCAAATAGAGCAGTTACACTATAAAACTAAAAGATTATAAATAGCTCTCTAGTAGAATTCTAAGATAAGTTAAAAAGATCTATAATTATTTATAATATAGGCTCTAGTACGTTCTAACTAAGAGCCTAACTAGAGGTAAAACTTAGCATAGCAAGTAATAGTCTTAGAAGGTGTAATAAGCTAGTAAGAGGTAACTTAGTTAATTAATTGTATTTAATTAGTATCTATCTGCTTTGTGTATGTGAAGCCTACTTATATACAAAGGAAATTTAGAGATAATGTAATCTTGCTAAATTGAGTTTGTAGGCAGTTGTGGAGCTGCTTATTTTATAAGTAATAAACATCTAAGTAACTAGTAGTTAGCCTATATGCTCTATTCTACGCAACACACCCTCTAGATAGTTTAGTATAGATTATCTGCCTTCTAAGCGCCTAGTACATAACCTAAGTAATTGTCTTATAGTTATATTTTGCCTCTAACAACTTTAAGCTTCTAGTTATAACTAAGTTGCTTATAGACAGTGTTTTCTCTATTTAGCGTGTGTAAGTGTTGATTTTTAGATAGTAAAAGTAAGAGTAAGTTTCTATAACTAAATGCGTAGCTCTGTTGTTATGTAACACCTAATTATTAAGAGAAATTAAGCGTTACCCTTACTTTTACTAGGCTTAGGGCGTTCTATATAAACTGTTAATTCCCTTAATTTTTAGTTTCTTTAGCTATCTTATTAACTATAACTGTACGTATGCCTAAATTCAGCTCTAATTAAATTCTACACTCCTTAGTTGCTTACTAGCAATCCTTCTCTTATTCTATTACCTTTCTAGTTAGTTGTTAGCAGCTTTATTTTGTTCTCTTCTTAGTTGCGGTGGCTCTAGGGCTCTGTTAGTAAGCTTTAGTAGCTGTTATAACTAGGTAGTGTCTAAATTAAGCTTCTCCTAGTCCTACTATCTACTCTTTTATACCTTTAGCTAACATAGTATAGAAATAATCTAAGATCTAGCACTGTGCGCGCACTGCTGCTGCTAACATTACTAACACTACTACGTGTGCTCTTACTACTACTACTACTCTACTTCTGCTACTACCTTTGCTGCTGCTGCTGCTACTTTGTGCGCTTAGCGCACTGCGTAGCTACTCTCTCTCCTTGCTCTTACCTTTTCTTACGCTAGCTTTAGCTAATCACGCGTTGTCTATTAGGCTTATAGGCTTGTTTAACGCTGCTGCTATTGCTGCTATAGTTACTACTAGTCTTGCTGCTTATGCTCTTGCCCTTGCCTTGCCTCTACCTCTGCTGCTGCCTAAGCTCCCTCTTGCGTTGTTAGACGCTCTAGAGGAGCTAAAGCGCAGGTTAATTCCCTGTGCATACTACGTAGAAGCGCTACTAGCAAGTAGCTTAGCTGCGCTGTATATAGAGAACTTAAACATAGGTTTACATAGTAGACACTACAAGCGCTATGCCTCTAGGCACTCTTACTACCCCTTATATGTTGCCTAAATAGAGCTATTAGATAGTAGACTAACAGCTTGTTAGGCACCTAGCGTTAGAGCTGCTAGAGATAGAGCTAGTAGACGCGCTAGTTATGTCTAATAGCATAACAACTCTAGTAAGTGACCCTATTCTAATAATTAATTACTATTATAGCTAATTAAGTATGTAGTAAGTTAGCAAGCTGCACGTTGCTATCTATATAATAAAGAAGATAGTTAATAACAGCTACTATGCCTAGACCTTTTTAGAGCGTAGATAGGTAGCTGTTTATTAGGTTTTTAAGCTGTATAGCTACTAGGCGTGCGCTTAAAAGAGCTGCTACTAGTAGCTGTAGTAGCATTCTGCACTCTAAGAAGAAAGTTATCCTCCCTATTAGTTTTAATAAAAAAAGATCTTCTCTTTCTCTATTAACTAGCTCTTTCTAGTGACTATTTCTTTGTAATGCATGCTGTATAGGTTAAGGTGTGTTAAAAAGCGCTTGTAAGCCTACCTAGGCAGCGCTTTTGTAAGTCTATTAGCTAGCATCTTGCTTGTTTTTAGATATGTCACCTTAATTGTTCCCTTAGTGTACTCCTGTTTTAACTACATGTTTTAAATGTCTATATAGCGTAGATAGGTAGTAAGCTACTTACTCTCTTTAACAACTAATCAGATTGTTTATTAGTTGTTACAAAAGATCTCCTATAGCACCTCTAAGTCTAAACGCAGTTCTGTTAGAAATTGCTTTAGAGCAATTAACTCTTTAGCTACGTGCTCTAAGGCAAGCAATTTAGCTTCTGTTGTAGAAGTGGTTACAGTTGATTAGTGTGCTGCTTTCTAGATAATTAGACCTCTAAACAACTAGACTATATACCCTTAAGAGGATCTACAACTCTCTTAATTATTAGCAAATAACGCGTTGCTATAGATAAGTAATTAACTGCTATTATAAGCTCTATACCTTATGCCTAGATGCTTAGTTTTGTAGAGGTACGCTAGTACTTAAGCAGCTGCTCTAAAGTAGGCTGCTTCTAGATTAGTTAAATAGTAGAAGAGTTAAGAGGCAGCATGTGCTATATCTAGTTGGATTATAATCGCTGTGTAGAGTATTAACCTAACCTGCTCCTAGTAAGCTTTAACTTCTTATTTTGAAGCTTCTCTAGTATGCTTAAGCAGCTCTTCTGCTGGCAATAGTACTAATAGGAAAGATCTATTGCCTACAACGTTAAATTTAGCTGCTATTTTCTTAATATAGGTGTTGTGGGCGAGTGTTATAGTTCTAGCAGATCTATCCTATATAATCTAAATCTTTAGGAACTATTCAGCAGCTCTATAATCCTCAATCTAGTACTTGCTTATTAATAAGCTTATTAGCTTCTTAGCAGACGCTTAATTGTTGTTGTCGAAGGTAAGAAGGATATTGTCTACATAGAATAGTAGCACAATTTTCTACTTAGCATTAAAGAAGAGGCAAGACTCCTCTTTTAACGCTGTGAGTCCGAGCTCTTAGAGGGTGCTAGAGAGCTCCTTGTACTATAGTAATAGAGAATCCTGTAGCCTGTAAAGAGCTTGCAATAGTAGAACTACCCTCTCTAGTTTCTAGAAACTATTAGACAGCTTGTAGAGCACCTAGGGTTAGTCCTAGCAGCTTACATTAAGAAAAGCTCCTGCAACGTTATACTGCTAGAGTTCTAGGTTAAATTAGGCTGCTATAGCCACTATAGTACAGAAAGATTAAGAAGCAAGCGTTGTAGCGTAAGTAGAGATAATTAAATCCTTAGACTATAGGTCTCTTCTAACGCATATTTAGGCTTTGCACTTAAGAAAGAAGCTATCCTAGTTAAAAACTTGTAAGTAAACACCTATTTAAGCAGCAGAGGCTTTGCTGTAGAGCTTAATCTGTTAATTTCTACCTAGGTGTTCTTCTTAATTAGCGTTATAATCTCTTTTTTGCACGCCTAGCAGAAAAGAGCTCCTAGTAAGTAGTAGAAAAGATCTTTCTACATCTTTAGGAGAGGTAGAAGATTATTGCAGTGTATCTAACAATTTAGTTGTATAATTCTCTTATTTTGTAAAGTAGTGGCAACAATTACTAAGTATAACGTAAGGTGCTCCTTTCTGTTACTGTACTTATCTATCTAATCTAGCAGTAGGGATAGAAGCTATAAGTACTATTTATAAGGCTAAATTAAGCTTATTACTGTGTACTAGCTTGCTCTATTGTTAGCTCGTTTGTTATGTTCTCTGTTAGCAATCTAGTAGCTCTGCCTTGTTAGTAGACCCTAGACTCTACGCTAATAAGAGCGCCTGCTACTAGCCTTATCTACTCTCTCTGTTGTTCTCTAAGATAGAGGGGTAACAATCTGTAATACAAGGGATAGATTATTAAAATCCTAGTTGCCTACTAGGTTGCTCTCTTCTCTTATAGTTAAGTGCACTTCCTGTAAATGCTTAGTTAGGTCCTCTTCTTAAGGAGCTTCCCTACTACGTACTAGTTGCTCTAGTTCTAGTGTTTAGTTAGGAGAAAGTAGGCCTATCTCTTAATTTCGCATTAAACAGATCTCTAGTAGCTAGCTAGCTAAGCTAACTGCGCGTCTAGTCTCTTCTGCAGGAGCTCCCTCTGTACTAGACTAGCTATCTAGTGCTAGAGTTTCTTTCTAAGCGTCACTCCTAAGCTGTTAGTTAGTAGGCGAATTAATTAATAGGTCTTAGTTAGTAGTAGGGAGCTTAATTGCTTCTCCTGTATCTATTATCTCTCTAGGTTTATGTAGGAGGTCTACAAATACAGCTAACTTAGCTACTAGGATAGTAGTAGACTTATTAGCTTTGTTGTAAAAGAGCTCCTTGTTAAAAGTCACGTTGCGTGTTGTAATAACCTAGTTAAGTGCAGGGACCTATATCTGGTATATATTAGACGCTTAGTAACTAACTAAGTAACTAATATAGCCCTTAGGAGCGACTTTAAAGCTTCTTCTGTTACGCCTAGCTGCTCTTTCCCTGTTTAATAGATAGGTATAGCATCTATAGGCGTATATCCTACTCTAATTAGGTCTTAGATTAGCTGTAAGTGCTCTTACCTGCTCTAGTTCATACTAGCAGAAATAGTAAGTAAACTAGCAATTAAGCTCCTTATTAGGACTCTGTAGCTTGTTTAAGTGTGTTAGACTTATGTTATAGAGCTATGCTGCTACTGTAACAACCTCTAGCTAGAGCTTCTTAGGTAGGTTAGCACTACTCCTTATTTTAATAGATTTAGTGATTATTTCCTGCTTTGCCTGCTTAGCTGCTCTATTTGGTTCATGTGTGTATAGAGGCACTTGCTTAATGTTAATTTCTTATTTAAGCGCCTAGCATTTATACGCAGAGCTCCCTCTCTATAAGAGTATAGTAGTGTTGTTGTCTTAGCTAATTTTACAGATTTAGAGCTTGTACTAGGTAGCAACCTAGCTTAAAAAGTTTGTAAGCACCTGTAAAATCTTAACTTAAGTTTTACCCTATAGCGTATAAACAAAGAGCTTCCTACTGTAGTACTCCTTAATTAAAAGTATCTATAGCTCTCCTCCTCTTCTAAGTAGCATATTAAACAAATTCCACCTAATTCTCTAAAACAGCTTAGCGGGCTTTTTGCGCTTTTGTTAAGAGATTACTTGCTTGGCATAGGTTGTAGCACAAATCTTACAATCCTTTTAGAGCGTCTTATTTATAAGCACGTCGCGCGCTCCTTTCACTAGAGCTTGCAAAGCTTTAAGTCCTAGGTGTCCTACACGTGCGTGCTATAGGTGCTCTAGAGAGCTCCTAGAGTATAACTTATAAGATCGTTTTGTTACTATGTTTAGGATAAGAGAGTTAAATAGCAGGAAAGTAGCTTATATTTAAAGAAAGTAAGGTTGTAAGCACACTTAATCGTAGCACACATAATGCTCCTATTTAAATTGTTAATATAACTAACGCGTCAAGAGCTATCTAGCCTAAGATACTAAACTCCTTTCTCCTAGAGGCGTGCTTTAGAAATAATATTAACATAGAACCCCTCTACTACTATAATATTCTAAAGGATTAGGTTCTTAGTGTATAGGCCACGCTTTCTGTAAAGGGCGTTCTTAAACAAATAAGCGCCTTGTCTAGTAATAGGAAAAGCTTACGTACTAGCCTCTACTGTGTTGGTATAGTTAGAGGGTCTAAAGGACCTAGAGATAAGCTAATCTAAGCTGTTAACAAGGTAGGTAGCCGCTCTATTGTCTAAAATAGTGCTGTTAGATAGTAGATAGGCATTGAAATCTATAATGTTATAGACTCTAGGTAACTCTATTAAGTTAGAGATAGTTATTATCTTAGAGTTAATTAGAGTAGCCTGTATATTGCCTAGAAACTCTGCTTTAACTAGCTAGGTTAATCCTGTAATAGCTAAAGGAGTGGCTAACATCTACTTAACTTGCTTAATTGCCTTACAGACTTTAGAGTACTTGTTGCTATTAAGCTAATTAAGTACCTCTTGTTGATAGGTTTAGCTTATCCTAACAGGTAGTGAGGAGCTCCCTTTAACAGCTGTTTGTAGGTAATAGCATTTAGTTGCCTTCTACTTGTGCATAATGTCGACCTTCTTGCAAGGGCAGAGATAACTATTAGAGCTTCTAGTGTTACTAGAGGATAAGCTTTTGTTATTTAAATCTAATTAACTTCTAAAAGTGGTAAATACTCTAGGATTGTCCTTGCATAACCTAATAGTGTGCTTATGCATTAAACTACTAAACACCCTGCTTACTTATTCTAAAGTAAGTAGTTTAAGCTCTAGGATACTATCCTAGATAATCCTTTAGTGCATTGATTAAGCCTACTCTAGGGCAACCTTATAACTTAAGGCATCTAAGAAATCCTATATAGTAAGCGCTCCTTTAACCTCTATAAGCTTATATGACTTAGCTTGCATATAGAGGTATAACTACTTATAGTACTAGTCTTAAGAAGCTACTTGTCCTTGTTTAGCAGCTCTAAGGTGCTGCTAATATTTAGCCTAGACCTAGTTCTGTGTGCTAACATTAGTAGAAGCAAGCTCCTTCTTTAGTGCTTAGATAAGTGATTAAAGACCAGTAGAGTTGTTATTAACAAGCTTAACTATTACTAGTGAGAGGATTGCTAGCGACACTGTAGCGTTAACCTAGTTCTAGAGCTTTTAGAGTTGCTCTGCCTGCGCTGTCTACTTGCTTGCCTCTACCTTCTACCTCGCGAGCTCCTAGTTATAGATCTTAAGGCTTAACAACCTAACATAGACTGCAGGTGTCATATAGGGTGTTTCTGCATTAGGTTTCTTAGGTGCAGGTTAACTGCAGGTAGATTAAGCAGGTGCTGGCTACTTAGAGGTCTTAGTTTTAGATAGCTTAGATTTAGACAACTTAGCTTCGTGCTGTTAGGCTAATAGTGCTAGTAAAGGAGTTAGAGCAGGCGTGTTTAAGCTTATTATAGGTAGCCTAGGTGCTCTATAGTGTAATCTACCAGCGTTAGGAGCGTCTAGGTTAACGATTTCCTACACATCGCGCAGCTTAGCGTGCAAAGTAAACTAGATGTACTAATTAGGCTAGTTAGCACGTGACTTTAGTTAATAGGGTCTAGTTAGGATGCCTAAAAGAGCTTGCGCGTTATAGCTAACAAGCTTAGCCATTATAGGTAGGTTTCAAAGTTAAGAGAAAAAGATTAGTAAACAATTAGAGCAGATAAGCTTAGTCTCACTAGCTCTTCTAAGTGCGCAGGGAGATCTACTACTTTAAGAAGCTAGGCTTATAACTGTAACAATCTAGTAAGAGGTAACTTAGTTAATTAATTATATTTAATTAGTGTCTATCTGCTTTATGTATGTGAAGCCTACTTATATACAAAGGAAATTTAGAGATAACATAATCTCGCTAAATTAAGTTTGTAGGCAGTTGTAGAGATGCTTATTTTATAAGTGCTAAACACCTAAGCGACTAGTAGTGAGCCTAGATGCTCTATCCTGCGCGACAGCTTCTCTAGGTTAAGCTGTAGGTCTACTTACTATAAGCATTCTAACACTTTCTTAATATAGGTAATATGTTCTTCTAATGTCTTGCTATATACTAGGATATTATTAAGATTTGCTACTATAGTTCTGTTTAAGTGTGCCCTTAGCACATTGTTAAGTAATGCTAAATAGGTAGCTAGTGCGTTAGGAAGCCTATATAGTATAACTATATACTTATAAAAACTATAATAGGTTTTAAACGCTACCTTTTATTCTTGGCTTTCTTTTATGTGTATAAGGTTGTACGCTCTATATAATTTAAGTGTAGTCAAGTACTATGCTCCTTATAGTTAATCTTACAACTCTAAAATGTTTAGTAGTAGGTATTAATTCTTAACTATAATGTTGTTAAGCTTCTTAAATTTAATGCAAGGTTGTAGCTTGCTATTCTTCTTTAGTATAAAGAGAATAGGGAATCCTACTAGGGATTCTAAAGGTCTAATAAAGCCTTTTTCTAGATTTTCCTACATCTACTTGCGTAGTACTTCTAGTTCTTTCTTTTATAGTCTATATATTAGCCTAAATAGTTGTTCTTTTCCTTCTTACAGCTTAATCTCGCAATCCTAGAGCTTATGCTTTAGTAATGCCTTAACTATAAGCTCTTCTTTAAACACTTATGCATACTGTTAGTATACATCTAGAATACTAGAACGTACACTAGTCTTCTTCTTAACTATTACTTTGTAACTACAGGGGCATTCTGTGTCTACATAGCTAACCGCTCTATCTAAGCACATCTTATACATTAAAGAGATGTTGTTAATTTTCTTCTTATCTACTAACTATAGTGTGTATTGCATAGGTACTAATGTAGCTATGCAGTGCTTATCTTTGTTAAACAAGATTTGTTACCTTTTCTAGTTAATGTGTAGATTATACTCTTGTAACTATAGTAGTCCTATTATAACATTATAGGCAGCTGTTCTAAAAATATTAAGGTCTAACTTCTCTTTATAGTTTTGTATCCTTTAGGGGGGCACCTTAAAATTTAAGCGCAATTCTTTCTTCCTCTAGCATTAGCACTCTATTAGCTACTTGTAATAGGTATAGTTCTTTCCTATACTATAGTTAAAGTCTAGCTTCTTCTATTGTTGTGTAGGGGATGTAGTTTCCCTAAGCTCCTTAGTCTAATAATGCTGGTAGCTTTGTCCCCTTCAACATAATAGGGAGCTTAATCAGGCGATTAATTCTAATAGAATTAATAGATCATTCCCTAGCGCTATTGGGCGCTATTCTAAAAAAGACTTGTTTTTAAATTTGTTGTGTTCTTTGTGTCCTTAGTAAACCTTATAGTTCTAATTTAAGCAGTTCTACTAGTGCGCGTTGTAGCACTATCTATTAACTACTAGCTACATCTAAATAATTGCTTAAGGATTGTCTGTTTTAGGAAAGTAGGCATAGTTATATTTGTTAATAAGATGTATTTTGCATAGGTTGTTCTTGCAGTTGTACTACTGTGCGCAACAAGAGGTATATCTCTTAAGAAACTATCTATTGTTAATCTTAGCGTTGTAGTGTACTTTGCATAGGTTATTACTATAAGCTATCTACGTAAGGTCTCTATGTCTAAGATTTCTAATTTCTAGGCTGTACTAGGGTTGTAGGCTAGCTAAAGGCAACTGTAGGTGTTACTGCATTTGCTTATTACTTTGCTATAGTTCCCTTTCACACTATAGCTAGTCTTTAGTTTCTTTAAAATCTTTTAAAGCGTTGTAGTAGTTAGTAATGTCGTGTTTAAGTTGTCTAATAAGTCTATTAATTATTAGTTTGTACTCTTCATGTTCTAAGTTTTTCTTGTAGTGAATAAGCTCTTTGTACTACTGCGCATAAGCTGCTTTATGCTATTAACATATATGTTCTATTCTGCAACAGTTGCGTCGCTAGCGTTAAGTGCTAGTTTCCTTTACAGTTAAGAGTTAAGGACTCTTTAAGAGGTTGTTTATCTTGTGTTAGTAATCCTTTAATTCTTTATATAATATGTTAATGTTATTAAGCATAGTTTAGTCTGTAGCAATGTCTTCTAGTTAGCGTTTGTTAACTATAATTTTCTTACCTTTACGGCTGAAGTAGCAGCTTCCCTGCCTTTGAAATTATCTGCTATGCCTCTTACTTATTCTAATAACATTTCTATTTATGTGGCATGTAATTGCCTTATAGTGTTAATTGCTATTAGTGATTATTTCCCCTTCATCTCCTACGGGGTTGTAGTAAGGAGTTGCTATACAAATAGGAGGTTTAATGCATTTATTATTATTCTTAGGACTAGACTCTAGGTCTTCTATAAGTTGTGCTATGTTATTAGTAACTACTTCCTAGTTACTAGCATCTGAAGTATTGTTATTATAGGTAAGAACATTAAGCTATTAAAGAATCTTGTTTTTTATCTTATAGTCTCTTGCAAAGTAGCCTAGTTTACTATAGCTATAGTAGTCTTTGCTACTATCCTTGTAAGAGTAGTGTCCTCCCCTACCCTTCTTCTTATTCTAGCGTCCTAGTAGCAGTCCTTAGTTAAGGTTTAATTAGTCTCTTACCTTTAGTCTAAAGTATCTGCTCTGCGTGTTGCTATAGATGCGTTAGCTAGTATTAGGCTAATAGCGTTTTTCTTAGTTTAAGTTGTTGCGCTACTAGTTCCTTAGTGCTAGATAGTTACTAGCGATAGTGTTAACTTAAGTTCTTAGGTTATTGTTGCAACGCCACTAAACGCTAGATCTACTTACTAGAAGCTCGGCTCACCCAGATCCACTCTTACTAAGGTTAGGCCGACTTACTAACAGATTTAAATCTCTCTTCGCTTATGCTACGTATACACTGGGTGGATCGCCTATATTGAGTATCCTAAGCGATCAGCTAATAGGAGCACAGGACGCTCAATGAGCATATAAATAGTGACCTAGTTAGACACCTACATATAAATCAATAATCTATCTCCTAGTTATTCCTAAGCTTGTTATCTAACAACAGTTATAAGCCTAGCTTTTTAAGACTAGGACAATCTCCCCCTGCATACTTAGCTAGGATACACTGCTTAGTAACTACTCCTCTTATATCTTTACAACCCTAATTAATCTACGCAATAACTAATGCCCTAATCTCTAAGGGAGCTTATACGCTCACTAATTAATCCTAATGGCCAGGATAGTATATATAACTCTAATTCCATGCTATGAGCAAGGGAATATAGGAGCAGGTTGATCTATTAGCTAAGGATGCAATCCTAATCCACGAAGCTGAGCCTAAGAGGCTAGAGCCACCTAGCTTAACAACCTTAGACGCTGCTAACCTATACAAGATACAGATTACTAAGTATAGAGCTAAATTAAGCAACTAGGCCTCTTAGTCTTTACGCTTGCAGAACTTATAGACCTAGGTCAACTCTATAGTAGATCTAGCGATTATAACTCTGGCTATAATAACGCTTGTTAAAGAGAAGAAGTCAACTCTCTAAGCCCTAATTAAAGTACTGAAGAAGGAACTAGCTCTATCTAATGCTAGTAAGAAGAACTTAGTACGCGCATAGTACCAAGCTCATCTCTAGAAGGCTAGGCAGGGTTAGCAGAATTCTAAGAAATAGCACTAGGAGTGGAACCTCCTGTATAGCAAGACTAAAGCTCTTAAGATTACTAACGTAGAAGGCGAGCTTGCAGTACACAACTTCTTAGACTTGTTAACAAAGATTGCTCTAGACTAGTCTAGGGCTATGCAACAGTCTATTATCTAGAGCTTAGTACTAGGCAAAACAACGCTTACTCTAGATAAAGTTAGTAGAGTGTATTTAGGTCTCCTTTAGGAGCACTCTGTTTAAGCTCCTTATAGCTTAGGCAGGGTGTTCGCCACTATAGGTTAATAAGCTCAGACACAGTCTTAGACACAGTTATTATTAAACAACCAATCTAACTAAGAGAAGATTAACTGCCTATGCGGACGATTGCACTTTTAGAAGCTAATTAACTATAACCTGTTAGAGGGAGCTCTTACAGGTAAACTATTTAGCCCTAGTAATTAAGTAAAGAAAGAGATTCTGAAACGCCTAAACAAACCTAAGTACAAGGACTAGAAGAGCGAGGTTATTAAGAAGGGATAGATAAAGGATAGTAACTCCACAACAAGTAGCAACAACTACTTAGGGTCAATCGCAGCGGCACTAATAGATCCTAACTTAATAGTACCTCAATCTATAGAGCATAGGATCTACTTAACTATAGATTTTAACGCTTATCCCTTGTTAAACAGTACTATCCTTGACAACAGAGCAGCACTCTACTTAGTTAACAAGCTTAAGCTTATTAATCCCACTACTTTCTAGAAGGCTAAGAAGCTTACTTGTGTGGAGGCCAGCACCTAATCCTTCCTAATCTTAGGCACTAGCACTAGAGTAATTAAGAAAGTACTACACAGGAAGAGCGGGGAACGTACAGAAGACCTAATCCTTTACAATGTTACTGTAGTAGAGGGATTTTATGTTAATATAGTATTAGAAGCCTAATTAAAGAAGGCAGGGGTATAGTACTTAGGATTAGACTTAACACTGCGTATTAGCTTATTGCAGAAGAGCGTTGTACTAGCCACTTTAACGCGCTATTATAACCTTACTTTTATAGAATATAAGCTACTGTTAATCTATCTAGCTGTAATAAGCGTGACTCTATCTACTTAGAAGCTTAGATTATAGACCACACACCCCTAATCTAACAATAAGGATCTATGGCATGCCTAAGCAGGGCATCTAGGACCTACAGCGCTCTAGGCACTTGTAAAGAACGCCTAAAACGTTAGAATTAACAGAACCTCACGTTGGCAGTGCAAGCACTGTGCTACAACCTATGCCAGCCAAGTTATATCTAGGAGGCTAAAGGAATGATCTCCCTAGCTATACTAGCAGATCGCGTAGGATCTCTTTAATATGCTTAAGGGTTATCTAGGGGAGGTATAGATGTTACTAATTAAAGATAAGTACAGCAGGAAGATCTATACCTACCTAATCTATGCTAAGTTATTAGATAAGATTATAAGGGTATTTAAGAAGTTTATAAATGTTCTTTGTACACGTTACAAGCTCTGTATATTAGTAATTCTCTAGGACAACAACGTTGCTACACTACCTTAGCATAGCTAATTACAATTTAGTATATAGGCAGAGGATTATACTATAGAAATCTAGAGCACCCTAACGTATACACACAAGCCAAATAGGGAAGCAGAAAGAGCTAGACAGGAGATTATTACTAAGTTAATTAAAATAAGGAGCGGGGCTAACCTACTAGCTAAGCTCTAGCTAGAGGTAGTGGCAGTAGCTACATAGCTGTACAACATAAGCCTATCTTATAGCTATAGAATAATTGCTCCTAACACAGTATTAGATAATAAGTTTAGGCAGTACTTTAAGTACTATTAACTAGAGCAAATCTGTCACCACTTAGCAGATCTCTAACTAGATTAGAGTGGAATTTTTGCTTATAGATGCTAAGCATATCCCCTAAACAGGGAATAAGCAGCTAGGCGTAACAAGCGGGGTTTTAAAGTAACTCTAAGGGGCTATATTAGATATCTAGTAGGATACAGAGCGTCTAATATATACAGGATATAGATCTCTAAGCTTAATTAGGTTATAACTACACGTAATGTTACTTTTAATAAGAGCTTATTCTACAAGGACAAGGAAGCAGTAGAGTACCTACAAGAGGAGCTTAAGTTAATTATAGATCTGTTGCATAAGAATAAGGTTAGAAATGTAGGAGAAGTGTTTAAAAATATTTTTAATTAGCTCTACGCAGCAGCCTATAAGCAGGCAGGCACTAACAATCTAGGTCCCTCTTAGCAGTAGCTAGGGGGTAAGGATCCAAGGGATGATAATTAACTGCCTAGCTAGCTAGTAGATTATACTGAATAAGGAACCTCTCCTACACAAGTAACAAACAAGGCTAGTAAGTTATAGGGAATCTACGCAGGGAATCTAGAGTATTTAGACCTAAGAACACTAGAGCTTATACCTAAGCCTAGCGTTGCACACTCTAGCAGCTCCTAAGAAGAGCACTTACCTAGAGGAGCAAGCCTGCTAAGGGGAGTAAGATTAGAGAGATCTAGGCAATATAACGCTGCACCTATGCACTCTAGGAGCGCTGCTCCTGCAGCTCTAGGTGTTAAGGGCAACGTAGCTACTGCAGAAGACTTAGATTAATTAGAGGCAATACACACTCTAAGCTCACAACTAGTAAGAAGGAGCAGAAGGTTACGCTATCTAGATCTAGAGGATCCTAGAAGTAATACACTAGAGGCTTATTTTCTCCTATATAACTGCTAAACAGATCATAGAGAGAGCCACCTACTAGATAAGTTAATCCTACTAGGATTAACTAATAACAAGCTTAAAACAGTATATGCTGTAATACAAGCATTAGCGGAGAAGAAGGAGCAGCCGCTAGTCCTAAACTAAGCTTAACAGCTACATAGGGACCAACTCCTAAACCTACTACAACAATAGAGAGATCTACTCTCTTACCTACACAGACCGCTATTTAAGCAAGCTGCAAAGAAAGAGATTACTACTCTAGACAACGCAGGTACCTAGGAAGTGATTGATTTACTTACTAGAAATGACAAGCTACTGCTACTTAAATAGGTGTTTACGTATAAACTAGATTAGGATAGCTACTTTCTTAAGTGCAAAGCTAGGATAGTAGTACATAAGGATCTCTAAGTTATTAACACAATCTAGTCTACCTACGCAGCAACGCTCGCTGCTAGGTCCTTTAGGACTGCTATAGCAATTGCAGCTAAATTTAACCTAGAAATCATGCAGTATAACATTGTTAGAGCCTTCTTACACGCCTACAGGGATTACTAGCTAGTAGTAACCTTTAAGCTACTAGATAGGTATAAGATACCTAGGAAATGTGTTTAACTTAAACAAGCACTATACAGGTTAAAAGACTCACCCCTCTTATAGTATAAGAAGCTCTCTTAAACTCTTAAAGCAACTAGGCTTGTAGCATCTAAAGAAGAGCCTTATTTGTTCTTTAGCAGTAATTGCCAGATACTGCTGCTCTTCTACGTTGATAATATACTAGTAATGTACCACTCCACCTAGATCTTAGAGGCAAAACACATTGTTAACACAATTCCTACAGCCTATACAATTAAAGAGCAAGGTCTAGTACAATAGTTTCTTAATATTAGAGTACTTAGGAACTAGGAACAGCAGATAATAACGCTTGTTTATAATAAGTATATTAACAAAATTGCTAAGGAAGTTTAACCTTAATAAAACTAGACTCTTTCTACATACCCTGCTCCCTACTGTAGATCTGGTGAAAAGCACAGAAGAAGCTACTAGGCAGGAGATCAAGAGCTATTAGGAAAGAGTTAGATTAGTGCTATATACTGCAATTATGCTATAACTAGATGTGGCATTTGCAGCAGCCAAACTATCCCTATACCTTACTAATCTAAGCAAGGAGCACTTTAAAGCAGTACACTAGACAATTGTCTACTTATACTAAACTAGGTATTAGTCAATCCAATATAGTAGGCATAGTAGAGCGAAGCTGCTTATTTGCAGTAACACGTTGTTTGCAGATAATGTTAAGACTTAGCAATCTTTCTATAGGTACCTTATAATGCTCTTTAGTAGGCTAATAGTATAGAAGGTGTTCTATTAGGCTACTATCACTACATTAACTACTAAGGCAGAGCTCTTAGCACTTAAGCATGTTACTAAGAAGACTATAGCGCTTAAACAGCTATTTAATAAGCTCACACTAATCCTAGGAGCCGCCTAGACAATCTTCTATAACAACTAGTAAACAATTAGGCTAGTAGTTAGGGAGAATAAGTGTATAACAAGGCAGCTGCGCTACATAGATATATAAAATATATAGTTAAGACAAGAGCACACTACAGGTACGTTTAAAGTGCTTTATCTCCCTACTAATAGCATGCTAGCAGATAGATTAACAAAAAATCTATTAAGGCAACAGTTTAAGAGATTTAGAGACTAGCTTAATCTTAAGGATATAATTACAATAGTTATAGAAGAGCAAGGCACAGGTACACATATAGATTAGAAGAAAGAATAAGGTATTATTAAGGAGCAAAGCTCTATAGCCTTAGGCCTAATCTAACTACAATTAAGCAGATTACTAACAAACTTATTAATAAGTTTATTAATAAGCTTGCTAGCAGTCTGCTTAAAGCGCTCACTAAGAGCGCAGATCTAGTTAGCAGAAGCAGCAGCAGCGGGAGCGACAGGTAGAGGCAAGAGCAGCTTGTCCTTAGAGGCGGAGGCAGAGGAGGCAGGCAGGGGAGAAGAGCTATAGACAACAACTGCTACCTTAGCTACTACTAACACTGCTTAAAACTTAACCCTTAGTTTCCTAAGAGCTAGGTCTAAGGGCTAGGGATTAGCCTGCAGGGCTGCTAAAAGCTTGCAGGCTTTAGGCAGGGCAAGGAGGAGGCTATATATATTAACACATAATTAACAGATAAGTAAGTAGGCAGATTACTTACTAGGAGTTATAGTTATGCCTAGAGGCGCAGCGCTAGCAGCAGGAGCTACTACCTAAGTAATTAAAGCACTGCCTATTAGAACAACTAGCAATAGCACTGTTAATACACCCTAGGTAGGACTTACTGCGCTAGGCTGTTTTAGCGCTACAGGCGCTAGAGGTAGAAGTAGGGGGGGAGGACGCTATCTGCTTGTTAGAGCTAGAAGGAGGCGGCGACAGCGTGTAGGGAGGCAAGGGCAAGGGCAAGCAAGACAGCAACGCAGAGGGAGAGCGTAGCAGCAGCAATAGCAACAGCTAGCAGGGTAGCAAGCCTAGGGGAGAAGCTAGCAGTAAGCTTAGAGAGCTTAAAGGAGAGGAGACAGCAAGCAAGGCAGAGCGCGAGCAGGCGGCAGAGCAGGCAGCAGAGTAGGCAGCAGACATAGCAGTAGTATGCGCCTACTACGTAGCAGAACATTTCTATAGGTATTAGCATTTAAGCAGTAAACATAGGTGTAGATTAATTATAGAGTACTAACCTTAACTATAGCTTAGGGTTATACTAAAACAAAAGGTAGAACAAGCAATAGATTAGTGTTGTAAGAAGCTTGCTTAATAATTCCTTAGCACACATAATATACGCCTTAACAAAAAACAGCGTAAGCTTCTAAATAAGCAAGTCTTATGTGCTTAACTTGCCTAGAGGGTGTGTTGCAACGCTACTAAACGCTAGATCTACTTACTAGAAGCTTAGCTTACCTAGATCTACTCTTACTAAGGTTAGGCTAACTTACTAATAGATT